>JABUQX010054407.1:0-41511 GCA_015478945.1 Trachelipus rathkii
GAAAATATTCAAATTAAATATCTCCAAAGCATAAATCACATATTTTATGGTTTTCAATTATCAATAATTTGAACTTAATTTCTTATATATAAATTATATTATCTACTTTACATTTACAGCAAATATATTTGGTAAGAATTTAAATGAGATCAATCAAAATATTTTATCTGATATGAGTTTATTTTTTTCTTTATTACAGTAACTTCCCAATATTCTAACCTACGGCCTCATTCCGTACTCCTTTCATGCAAACCAGAACTTCTCGTATTGGATGAGGTGAAGAAATATCGTATTAGTTGGATATAAACGGATCTGTATATTAATTTTAAATTGAGCAAATACTTTCCATTTGTTTATATGATTTTTACATTTCAATGGATCCGTAAGTAGAACCTTTTGAATTTTTTTTAAGATTTACTACCCTAACGCTTGGCATCCAATTGCTGTAAGCGAATTTCGTCACCAGTTGGACCTCTACGTCCTTTTTACGATAATTTTTTGAACCTCACCCAGTAGTATGAGGTATGTTATAATAATTAATTATCTTACTTCTTATATATTTTTTGTTTAATGACATAAATGAAGAATGCCAAACCAAATTACCTCAAAGTTCTTGATAGAAATGACGTAGGGAAACCTTATCAAATTATATCTAGGTCCTGGTTCGGGGCATGGAAGAACAGCCATTAGCAATCTTGCATCTTCTATAGAACTTACCTTATCATATTTTACTTGCCAGCCTGGCCTTAAATCCAATGTTTCTTCAGGCTTTGTTAGTGTAACTTACTTAAGTTTATTCGCAATTCTTGGCGATCAAAACTTAGCCTATGCTTAGAAAACGGTGAAGGAAGAGCTATACATCAGGTATAGTCCTTCTTGTATTTAGTTTAATTTTTATAAATAATATACGTGAAGGCTATCATAAGAATAAAAACCTTTTACTAAATAGAAAGAAATCAAACGCTTTTCTATGCATTTCCCCAATTCTTGCATACTATAACGAAACATTCTATTGATTTTAATAAGTGAACTAAGCCTATTTAAAAAATTCTTTTTTTTATTATTTTCCAAAATAAATAAACAAAACAATAATCAATTTATACAAAATGCTAATTTTTTGATTGTGATCACTTAGTCAAGGTGACCTTATCCATTAATAACTTTATAGTGCTGGATCTAACACCCTAACTGATAAACACTCTTTTTGACATAAGTCTCATTATTTACCTGTATAATATTAGTTAGGGGTGGTTCCCAGATCTGGTGAGATAGTGACAAAATATCTATCTTTTTTCATGTAACGAAAACGTTCTTACATATATACATTTTTTATTCTAGTTCTTAAGGTGGTTTAATAGTTTGTAAATACAACAATTGCAAGATAATAAATTGTTACAATTTATGACAGCTCAGACAGGTGTTGATTCCTATAGATGAAAATTTCTAAGAAGTTCAAAATATAGTTCACCTTTTACTAATCTATAAGTGACGATAGACTGCACTTTTTTTCTATACTTACCAATACGCATCTTTGATTGATACCTCACTATATAATTTTTTTTAACGATCTCTTAGACATAAGCAACAATTGCTCCATACTTACTGAAGTTGAACTGACATTTACTGGTATAAGAAAGTAAATGTTCCTGCTCCTGAAATAAAAACCGATAAATAAAATAACTTTTTCTATCTGATAAAACTTGTAAATACTTTAGAATAGGATGAAAACTTCATTTGTGTGTATGTGTAAATTTTTTTTAAAAATTAATGTTATTCAATTGAACCCTAACTATATATTTATGCCACACTTTAAAAGATACAAACAAACTTCATTGAGCACCATATACTTACACCCTTAAGTTTGAGTTTTTTCTTATTCTAAATAAATTGTTTACAAGCTTTCTTGTGTCATTAAGCTTGGTTTTTAACTCTGTCATGGGTCTTAATTAATTGCTTTATTTTACTTTTTACCGAGAGGTAGAAACCTCAATCAATTTAATTACATATTGGCTTATTTCTTACAATCCTGCGCCATTCTGGACCTCCACTAATCGGTTGTTCTTATTTTTTTTTTTGCTTTGCACATATCTGTATTTTCTGTATGGAATGTCAAGCATTGATGTTTTTTATATCCTATCAAATAAAATGAAATCATCTGATCCTCTACTTTGAATTCAATCAACGCCCTTAGATAGATAAAGAGAGGACTTGGGTCTGCGTTTGTGCAGACAGTAGGATTTTTGCGACTTTATTATAGGATACGAATTTGTGCCCCTGCGGCAGTCCAGGCTTTCCATAAACGTAAGTTTCTCCTATTCTCATCCTTATATCATCTTCAACAAAATTAAACTATGTTTAAAACTTTAATTCTTTTCAAGTATATATATAATATATATATATAGTATATATATATATATTATATATATATATATATACTAATATTATATATATATTAATAGTATATATACTATATATATATATATATATATATATATAATATATATATATATATATATATATATATATATATAATATATTAACTTGTTTCAGGTAATTTACATAATTTGTCCTATTATATTTAAATTTTACCTGTTAATTAAAAAAAATAACAAATTTAGTACACCCTAACTATGAATCAAGGGTGTAAGAAATGCATTCAGGAGTTCTTTCAGCATATTCCAAACGAAGAAATTATGAAGGCAAATATTCTATGTTTGGCCAAAATTAAAAAATAAAACAAAAACTTGCAATACTAAGTAAGTGGAATCAAGTTGGAGATTTTAAAAGTCTAAAGTAATGCTTTTTAAATTTAATGTTAATTAAAAATACAAATCTTATACACACCACGTAACTATGAATCAAAAGGTGTAGAAATCATCAGGAGTCTTTCAGCATTTCTAAACGAGAAGGAAATTGAAGGCAAATATTACTATGTTTGCCAAGATGAAAATGATTTGTCCGGGTGAAATTGAAGTAGTGTATTGAGAGCATGGAAAGAGTGGAAGAATGGAACTAAAAGTGCAGGTGGATGGTAAGGTATATTGTGGATTGATTGACACTGGGGCTCAGATTTCTTTAGTGAATGCATCTGTAGTACGAGAGATTGAGCGAGTGACATGGCAGATTCCTAGGAGGAATACAAGTGTAAAGATAAAGGGGATTGGGTCAGGGGAGATAGTAGCTTTAGAAGAAGTTTTGCTGAAAGTAGAGATAGGAACATTGGGGAGGGTGGAACATAGGTTTGTTGTGCTTGATGAAGAACGAATGCCTTATTGTTTTCTGTTTGGGATTAATTTTTTAAGAATGAATGGGTTGTCCATAGATGTAGGGAATGAAAGATTGTTGAAAGGGAATCGAGAGGTAGTTAGGATGCAGAAGGGGTGTGTGTGTGTGGCTGATTTTGTGGGAATGGTGAGAGTTGGTGTGGGGAATGAAGAATTGTTAAGTATGAACGATATCGAAGTAATGCAAGAGAAATGTCCTATGTTATGTGAGTTGCGAAAATGCATCTTGTCAAGTAAGGAAGTGTGTAGATGGGATCAGTTGATAGAAGATTTTAGGGTATTTGCGAAAAGGTTTGTGGTATGTGCGAATGTGGTTTATTATATTAGGAAAGTGCGAGAGGATGATTTGTATGTACCGGTGTTTTCTGTGGTTGGAGCGGTAGGGATGGCTATAGTGATCCATCGTAAGTATGGACACATGGGGAAATTTAAATTATGGGAATGTATGAAAGTGTTTAACCCTTGGTTGCGAAAGATAGTGAATGATGTAGCGACTGTGTGTGAGGAATGTCAGAAAAGGAAGTATCAGAGAATGTATGTGAAACCTCCTGGTGTTGGCGAAATGGACTGTGAGTGAACCTATTTGAGTTAGTGATGATTGATTGTTTTTCATACCTTGTGACGGCATGTGGGTAATGTAGGAATGGTAGTGATGGTGGACCATAAGAGTAAGTTTACGTATGCTGTGCCTGTAAAGAATAAAACTAGTGCGAATGTGGCTAAGGTAGTGAGAGAAGTGTTGTTGCCAATGTGTGTGTGTAAACCGAAGCGAATGTTGAGTGATAATTGACCGGAGTTTGTAGGGCAGGCGTTTGAAGAAATGTTGAGTGATTGGGGAATTGAGCATGTGAGAACTACCCTGTATATGCCTAGTTCGAATGGTTTGGCTGAGAAAACAGTACAAACGTTGAGTGAGATGTTACGAATGATGAGTGAAAAGGAGAATGATTGGGATTACTGGCTGGGAAGAGTGTTGTGGGCGTATAACATGACTGTGCATAGGGCAACTGGTATGTCTCTGTGTATGTATGTGATGAATTTTGAGAAGTTTGTGAAACCTAGGTTGGGATTGCCTGAAAGTGATAGGGATGTGTGGAGAAAAGGGAGTTTGAAGTTTGCAAGTTTTGAGGTAGGAGATAAAGTTTTGAAAGAAGTGATTGTGAAAGGGCGTTTGAATATGAGCAAGATGAGAGAGAAGTTTGAGGGGCTGTATGTTGTGAAAAAGGTAAGGTCGAATGGGGTTAGTTTTGTGATAGAGAGTGAGGTAGATGGTAGTGTGAATGAGTTTAGAGCGCATCAGACGCAGTTGAGGCCGTGGAGGGAGCCGCCTGGATATTTGAAGGCTCACCCAGTATATGAGTTTTTGGTGAATGAGGATGAAAGGGACGAGAATGTGGAAGGGGTGGATGACCTGTGGTTGAAAGGGAAAGGTTATGTTGGTTGAAAAATAGGAAAAAAGATGATCGTAAAGGCAGTAAATCAAGGGACATGAAAAGGATTGTTTGAATGAGGAATTGATGAAAATGAAATGGAGTATGTTTTGGGATTTTGTAAGATGCTGGAGCGAAATTAACAGAATTTGAAGAATACCTATGTATACCTGTATGTAAGTTTCCATTAGATGAAAGCGAAAGTGTGTTAGCAGGATTGAGAGATGTTAGGGATAGGAGTGTGAATATGAGAGTGGAAGATGTGGATAAATTCTGTATGGAATTGGATGAAGTGGTGAATGAGATAAAAGCGAATGCAAGGGTGAGAGAGATTGATAAAGAAATTTCGGAAATGTCAAGGAAGATAAGTAGGTTAGAGGGGATGAATGAAGTGAATGAATTGGTTGTTGTTGAGAAAGTTGGAAGTGAAAATAGGGACGAAGTTCAGGAAATTAGGAGGCCATGCACGCGGAGTAGAGGTCGAGTAGAAGAGTATGATTGGGTTATGAAGAAGGGATTATAGAAGAATGGAATATATGATGAATGATAGTTGGTGTGGTTCAAATATGATACAAACTTAGGTGGGAGGGATGTGGTAATCTGTAGGTAGATAAGTATGTTTAAAGTATAAGTCCATGATGAATGATAGTCAGGCAGGCCACTTTGAATTCAAAGGATGTCCAGGTATGTGAAAAAAGTATTTTTTTTATGTTTGTATCATATTGCTTTATTGCTTCATTGCTTATATTATTATATATTATTTATATTTATCTACCTGGGGCATGAATTAAAACGATTGCGAACACGTTGGTGGTGCTGGTTTGGGATAGCCGGCCTTAAAGTTCGATTTCCTGTGGTCATCTTGTGTTACCCCTTGCATAGGGGATAAAGCACGTTAAAGGGTAGTAAAAGGTAGTTTATATTCATTATGATTGTGTAGCTGAGGAATGAGGGATTGTGAGATGAGTGATTAAGGGAGAGTATGGTGTGTGTGTGAATCAGAGTGGGGGGTGACGAGCTCAACTGATAAGATCACTGGTCACTATCATTTCTTTATTTTTCTTTGGTTTTTGGTACCTTGTTTCTGTCTATTTCTCTCGCGGCGCGGAGCTCCGAATTTCCTATTAGGATGCAAGGAGAGTGTGTGTTGGATGTTAGCGTTTTGTTTTTTTTGGACCCATTGACTTTTGTTTTCTCTTTTTTTTCTCTCAGATTGTACCCGAGTGTTGTTAATGCACAGTGGTTTCCACGAGAGGGTATTTTTTTGTTTAGATATTTTGATTTCTAATTTTTGGACGACTGTGGTGGTGTACATGAGCGAGACGATTGACGATTTCACGTTTGACGAGAGAAAGGTAATATATATTATTTTTTTTATATTGTTATAAGCATATATTTCATAATTCTTTTAATTTGTTTATTGTTTTATTTTTGTGATAAGTGTATAAATTCTATATTATTATTATTAATTAATGAAATGTGTGTGAAGCGAATGAGTTAATTTTTTATGGTTTGTTTTGTTTGATTTTTAGTTTTGGTCATCATTCAGAGGGTTTGTCTTGTTAGACTTTGAGACGGTGGAGTTTTCCTAAGGCTGGGAAGAGGAACAAGATTGTCCTTTGTCAGTTGTGAGGTAGGAAATATTATATTCTATATTATATTATATTATTCTTATTTTTATTATTATTATTATTATTATTATTACTATTATTATTATTATTATTATTATTATTATGGTTATTTTATTTATGGTAAAGGAGTGAAAATCTTTAAGGTGTAATTGTTTTTTCAGTTGGCTGTTGTTTCGTTTGTCGGATTGCCAGGGATTGAAGTCAGGAATCGGAATTTTATAGAAAAAAAATCGAACTGGAATATTAATCAGGTAATATTTACTTCAATATGCGTTACTTGTGCTTTCCTTTTTATATTTTATAGTTGTTGGTTGTTTACAAGGTTTTTTATTATTTTGGTTATATAATTAGTAGAGCAATATTAATTTGAATTTTAATTAAGAGTGTAATTTTAAAACTTACAATTTGAATATATGAATAATTTAAATAAGAATGAAGTGAACACAACAATGTCATTTAAGATTTATTGAAATTTTGTCTAGGTATATATTTAATAGTTTTTTATATTTATTTTATTTTGGTTTTCAAACTAAATATTTAGAAGGATTTATTTCCTTCTCCAGATTTCTGTTTTTTATGTTAATCCTGGCTTTGCATTTTTTTGTTTGGCTTCTAAACTGGATGGAAACCATGGATCAACGGCTGAAGTTTCCCACGAACTGCTGAGCATTTTTGTAAATATTTGTTACAATTATGATATTTGTGGACCCATTAAATTGATTTATAAGAAGATAATTTGTTTTTTAAGAAAAAGACAAAATGAGAAAAGACCACATAAACTTATTGAGGGAGTGGATGAGAAAATCACAATGTTAAAAGACTAGAAAATACTATTAGATAATTAGAAATATTGTAAAAAAAATAAAAACAAAGAATAAATGTAAAACTGTGAACGATAAAAGAGAATTATTTATAAAACAGACTATCATTTGAAAAAACTTTAGAAAAAAATACTGAATTTATTAAAAGAAAATTGATTAGCAAAATTATATTACATAAACAAAAAAAAAGACTATAAAAGAAACAAACTAGGCCAGAATAATTGGATGAAACTGGTATAACTTTTTGGCATTGTACATTTAAGGATATTTTATTGAATTTGTAGGATTGAGTGCATTTTTTATTTAGAAGTAATATACGGCCTCATTTTTTTTAGGTTTACAAGGAGGTTTTTCATTTAAAGGTATCAGTAAAGCTCAGGATGGTAATCAGGAAGAGATGGAGTAGGGTATCAGACTGGAATCGGTGTCGGTAATTGGTTATAGAGGTATCAGTACCGGCTTTTTGTAAATATTTTGGTTGTTGCTAGTATGGAAAAGGACTTTGTTGTGTGGTTGTGGATTATTTTTAATTAAATTCTTATTGGTTTTGTTTCTTCTGTTTTTTTTTTGTTTCTTCTTGGCATTTTATTCTTTCCGTTAAGAGACTCACGACTTAAAACAAATAGTGAGCGGGATCGAACCCCACCACAATACTTGTGGAGAAATCGAACCCCACCACAATGATAAGTAGAAAGCGTGGTGTAAGAATAAATGGTGGTCAATGGGATTGGTTTAAGGATAATAGCGGAGTAGAACAGGGTTGTGTTATGTCTCCTTGGTTATTCAATTTGTAATGATGTGGATGGGGTTATGAAGAATTAAAGGTAGGGGATGGCAGAAAATGGTGTTAGAATGGTGGAGAATGGAGATGAGGGAGGGTGCCCTAACTATTATATGCGGATGATATTTTTTTTTTTTTTTTTTTTTTGTTTTTTTTTTTTTTTTTATATTTTTTTTTTTTTTTTTTTTTTAGCCAGGTTTGGGAACAAGAGAGTTTCAGAGGATTGGTAGAGAGATTTGGCAGGAAAGTGTAAAAGGAGGTGGCTTGAAAGTAACGCGCGATAAGAAGTAAGGTTTATGGTGTGGAGTGAGGAACAACTCCTCAGTGTGAAGTTATGTTAGAGGGTGAGAGCTGAACAAGTGTCTGAGTTTAAATAATTTGGATATATGTTGGATGAGAAGGGAACTGGTACGATGCCAGAGTGGTAGTAGGAAAGTTGTGAATGGCAGGAAGGTGGCTGGTGCAATTAAAATCTTGTGGCGAATGTAAAGGGACTAAGTCTATAGAGTGGCCTAGGGTCTTACATGAGGGTATAGTGTTACCTTGTGTTATGGTATAGTAGTGAGACTATGGTCTGGAATATTAGGTATAGATATAGATCTAGAAGTTCAATGTGTTCGATGGACAATCTTAGGGTGAGTGGCTAGGTGTGAGAAGAAATTGAGATAAAATGAGGAAATGAACGTAATTAGAGATTTGTGTGGTGTGAATGAAAAGGTTGGGTGAAATTGAGACGAGAGGTAATATTAACAGTAATGTTGGAAGAATGGTTCGATCAATATGGAACAAGGGATGAACTGATAAGTCCCGGACACTGGATTAAGCGGATGTATATTGTGGCGAAGTGTGTTGGGAACCGACCGCTGGGAGACCGCAAAGAAAAAAAGTGGATTGAGTCAGTAAACGAATGTTTGATGGAGAGAATGTGAGTTTTGGTAGAGGCGAGAAGAAAAGGTGTATAAAGTGGTGAATTCGGTGGGTTTCGTAGAGAGGGTATGTTGTTGGCCCACCTGGGCCAAGGGAATGAACGCCTTAACATTGACGATCTAATCCCATAGTGAGTGTCTCATCCGTGTCGCATGAAGCTTGTAGGGTGGATTTTCTGAACTGCGATGAGTTTCTCACTAATAATTGGTACTGAGGGGGCGGTAAGGCTGGCTTTCTTTCGACTTATGTCATGTTTTTCTACTGCTTTTCTTTTCTGATGCTCGACACGCACCCTACTCCCATTCTTGGGAAATATAAGGAAAAAAAGATATATTATATATATATATATAATATAATATATATATATATATATTATATATATATACTATATATAATATAATATATATATATAATAGTATATATATTATAATATATCTTCTCTTCTTCATCTTCTTCCTTTTTATTCCCAAGAATGGGAGTAAGTTGCGTGACGAGGGCATCGGAAAAGAAAAGCAGTTGAAGAACATGACAAAAGTCGAAAAAGAAAGCCCAGCCTTAACCGCAACCCTCTGTACCAATAATTAGTGAGAACTCATCGCAGTCAGAAATCCACCCTAGAGCTTCATGGGAGCGGCAATGGACCCTCACTATGGTAGATCGTCCATGTAAGGGTTCATCCCTTGGCCCAGGTGGGCCACAACCATACCCCCTCAAACAATCCCTCGCCATTCACATCCTGTTATATCACTTTCTTCTCGCCTCATACCAAAACTTACATTTCTCTCCTTCAAACATTCGTTTACTGACTCATCCACTTTTCCTTCGGTCCTCCAGCCGTCGGTTCCCAGCACACTCACCACTATCATCCGCTTAACCAACCGACCATCATTCATCCTTTTCACATGACCAAACCACTCAAACATATTTTTCATTTATTCTCTCTTTAACCCCTTTCTTTTTCACACCACACACTCTCTAATACGTTCTTTCCTCATTTTAATCAAATCTTCTCACACCCTAGCACACCCCTAAGATTGTCCATTTGCACACACATTGACCTTTAGATCTATACTTCTTATTCCCAGACCATAGTCCTCACTACTATTACAATAGCACAGGTAACAACAATACCCTCATGTACAGACCTACGCACACTCACGACCTTAGTCTGTGTACATTCACCAACGATTTAACTTGCACCAGCCACTTGTTCCGCAGCAAGCTCAACGCATCTAACATAACTCACACTGAGGACTGTCCATCATACACTCATAACCAATAAACCCTTACTTTATCCACGTTTACTTTCAAGCCGCTCCTCCTTTATTTACACACCCTGCCAAATCTCTCTACCAATACCCTCAAACCCTCTTTAAGAATTTCGCAACACAAAACCAAATCTTCCGCATATAATAGGTATGGCACCCTCCTCATCACTCTCCATTTTCCAATTAATTCTTATACAGCCAATTCCTACCATCCCCACCTCGAATTCCTTTCACAACCCCCATCCATAATACAAATTGATACCAACATAGACTCAACTCCGCTATTGAATCCTTAAACCAAAATTTACCATTGACACCATGTTATTCTTACAACCACGCTTCAACTATCATCATACATACATCCATTTATTCTTACAACAGCTCACTATCGTCATACATACCTTTGATTCCATTCAGAAGCCCTACCACCAACACATATATCACTAACACCTGCCATAAAGCTTATATATAATATATTATATATATTATATATATATATATATATAAATAATATATAATATACTATATATATATATATATAATATATAGTATATATATATATAGTATATTATATAATAGTAGTATATATATATATATATATACGGTATGATATATATATATATAATATATAATTATATATATATATATATAAAATATATATAATATATATATTGTATATATATATATATATATATATATATATTATATATATATATATATTATATATATACCGTAATATATAGTATATATATATACTATATAATTATTATATTATATATTATATATATACTATATATTAATAATATATATATATATATATATATATATATATATATATACCCGTATATATATATATTATAGATATATATATATATATATTATATATATATATATATATAGTTATATATATATATATATATATATAAGAATATATATATATATATTATATAATATATTATATATATTAATATATATATAATATAATATATAGCAACTCCCAGGAAGAGCTTTCGCCCTGTCAAATAGGTCCACGCTCTTCTCCTTCTGGCCCGAAACTTTTACCCAGAACACTCAGGAAGCCATTTCTCGGCCGACAAATGGTTTGGACCGCCCAGTCCTCAGTTAAACACTCTCAGGTAAGGGTTTTCGCCCTTTCAGTAGAACTAGCATCTTCTCCCATTAGCACCTCTAAAACTGGTTCTCCCAGAACTCTCTAGGGATCTTGCTTCTAGGCGCGCATAAGAATCCCAACGCTTGGACCAAAGAGTGATTCAAGCAAAAGGAAAGGACCGGTTCTAGCCCTGTCGCCCTATAACCATTGCGAGAAAGAACCTTACAACATGTCCTGACCCACGTGCGAAAACCTTCAATCATCATTCTTTCCCTTGACTGCAATGGAAAACATCCTAATATCGACCAAAATCACCCAGAAGTAGATTCAATTATTTGTAGTATTCTGAATAATATAATTTAAAAGAACAATTTCCAAATTTTTTCTTCCTTTACAGATTATGTTAATGAAAATCATTAAAAGGCCTGGATAAAAATTTTTGTAGCTCCTCTTCTTAAGTTTTTAAATGCTAATTTTTTGACTTAATTTATAATTTTGATTTTATTTTCGAAATATTTGGATCTACGGTATATTGATCCAATAAAATATTTTTCAAATATGTTATTCAGTTTTCATAAAATTTTTTCTCCACTTCTAAATAATAAAATAGCTTCAATTCATGCTTCAGTAGCTCTCCTAGAGTTTTTATCCTCTTCAAATCTCTTTCCAAACACTTCTCTTGTTCTTCTCATTTATTCCTTCCCAGCATGTTTTCAATGGAGTCCAACTCCGACGACAGTCATGATCATATATCATACAGATATATATATATATATTATATATAATATATATATATATATAATATATATATATATATATAATATATATATATATATTATAATATATATATAATATATATATATAATAATATATATATATATATATTATTATATATATATATTTAATATAAAAATGTTTTTTGAGAATCCACTAAATCAAATGAGTAGTGGGACTAAATAATTTTCCCATATATGAATATTATTCAAACCTTTCTGCATCCAATTCCGCAATTCCAAAAAGATTCGTTTATTTCAATAATAAAAATTGAAGCTACAGGCAAAATAAATTAAAAACTGCAAAATTTACTCGTTTCCAATAGCAAATTTTGACTTGAAAATAAAATTTGTTCCTGAGGTTCCACTTTTTCCCATAATGTTTAAATGTAATAATAATAAATAATAATAATAATAATAATAATAATAATAATAATAATAATAATAATAATAATAATAATAATAATAATAATAATAATAATAATACCTTTGAGTCAAGGATGTCCACCATCAATTTCCTTCAAAGTCTTCGTTTTCTGTTTTTGTGTTTCACATTGATTTATCTGAGTCCAGATTTTTGCATCATTAGTAATTTTATCTTCATCCCAAACAATTTTTCTAATCTTTGGTTTTCCTTCTTTTGTTTCACTTGATTTATCCGAGTCAGATTTTGCATCAGCAATTTTATTCTCATCCCAAACAATTTTTCTAATCTTTGGTTTTCCTTCTTTTGTTTCATTTGATTTATCCGAGTCAGATTTTGCATCAGCAATTTTATCTTCATCCCAAACAATTTTTTTAATTTTTTGTTTTCCTTCCTTTGTTTCACTCGATTTATCTGAGTCAGATTTTGCAGAAGATTTTTCATCTTTATCCCATACAATTTTTTCAATTTTTTTATTTCCTTCATTTGTTTCCCTCGAATTATCAGATTTAGATTTTGCTGCAGTAAATTTATCAGCAGTGTTTGAATATGAAGTACCAGGTTTTGATTTAACCAAAACTAAGGTTTTGGACAAGGGTTGCAACTTATTCGAAGATTGCTTTTGTTCTTGACAGGTATCTTCAGTATTCTCAGCAAACTTTACTATCTTTGGCTGTTCCTTCTCTGTATGATTTGTTAATTTCATTGCAGTAGATTCCCTGGCAGCCTCCGACTTGAATAACACCAAATTCTTTGTTAAGGATTGTTTTTCACTTTTATCTTCAGCTTTCAGATCAAATTTTTCCACATTAATTAGTACACTTGATGATTTCGCAGTAGTAGTTTCACATTCTGACTCTGAGTTTGAAGTGTCAGGTTTTGGCTTGATCAATGACAAATTCTCTGATAAGGATTCAGATTTATTGATAAGTGGTTTTTCATCTTTGATACCATGAGTATTTTGGACAATTTTCTCAGTTCTACTCGATTTACTTAGTAATTTTGCTGCAGTTTCACTTGCAGATTTAACGCTTGAAGTTATAGGTTCAAACTGGGTCAAAGCCAAACTTTTGGATAAAGTTTGTGATTCATTTGATGTCTGCAATTTATTTTCATTATCCTTGATCGGTTCTATTTTAGCTTTTAATTTGTGTGTTTCACAAACTTTGGTGTCTTTTATTTCTATCTCCTTGTTAGCAACGCTATCTGTTGAAATTTTAATTTTTTCAGAATGAACGCAAATTTTTTTGGCAGGATTTTCAGTTGAAATTTCATTAGTATAAGGGTTTCTTCTCTTCAAAATAACTTTAGATAATTTTTCTTCCTTTACAGAAGGTTCTTTAACATCTGTTGAACAGGCATTGTTACCTTTATTTCTTGGAGATGATCTTATGCTGGTTAAAGGTGAACGTGTTTCTTTAGGACTTTGTACTGGTGTTGTTTTTACTTTGGGTATTTTTTCTTTGACCTTTGCGGGAGTATTTGCCTGTTCTTTACGAAGTGTTTCTATTCTTTTACATATATTTCTTTGAACAGAAAGATAAGAAGAAAGTGTTGCAAATGAAACTCCATCCTTGTCCAATTCACCTGCTTTACTCTGAAAATTATAAAAGAAATTTTACATTAGCTATATATTCAACAATCTAACCCTACAGAACCTGAGTCATAGAACTACAGCGGTATGGATGAAGCTGGAGTTGGGAGGAAACTCAGGGCTGTCATTGTTTTCATTTTCATAGCAAATGGGTCACATTTTGCATTTTAATAAGTATGAATGTTGTAAGAAAAGCTGTACGTCCAAGAGTTGAGTGTTAGGGGGGTGTGTAAACTCAGTTGGTCCTGACCAGATTGCGTCCTTTCAGGTCTTTCTAGTCAAGAAGCAATGTAGTCTCTAGCCATTGTACCCATATTGTTTTAATAGAGTTTAGGATAATTATTTGCATACAAAGATCCAGAGATTAAAATAATATTTTAAGCTAACTCCTAGTTCTTGACTCTTAGAATATTGACTGATATTCTTATTCTAATAATGTTCCTTCTTTAGATCTCTCTATTTAAAAATACTTGAGAAATTTGATTCTTGATATACTATGGTTTTATTAGTTGCTAATTGTAGCCATCACTTAATCTCCTCATTTCTTCGAAACGCAATACTTCGTACATTCTACATTCACTTCAATTCATTTGTCTCTTTGCCCCTTCATACATCCCAATGTAACCCCTTCTTCTCTTCGCCATTTCATACATTCAAACTTCAACTCATTCATCTCTTCGCTTTTACATACTATCTCACCTTTTAACCACTTCATATTTTCGCGCTAACTAAAGCTATTTAAAAATTTACTCAGTTATATGAATCTTATTGGTGAATAAAACAAAGATATTTTCTAATACTTAGAGACTATATCCTCTCTAAAATGTGACCTCGTAATAATATTTTTTATTATTCACTCGAAAATATTTATTTCAGAAACATTTGCACAATAATGTTAGAATATTAACCTTCTCTTTTATTACTAATTTATTTCCTTCTCTAAATGTCTTTTACAGTTCACATTTATATTTATTATTTTCCACAAAAAATTATTAAGATATATGTTTGATTTCTTGCATTCTTGTGTGAAAATAGTGGAATATAACCAGTCCTACATCAGTAAGGTAGTTCTTTGCAGAAAAGACAAATTAAAAATCATCTTCTTGGTTTGGGTATTATATATATATTGGGTATTTTATATAATTAAATAACTAAAATAATTACATATTATTTTTATTGCTATTTTGACAGCAAATAATAAAAGTATATAATAAGAAAATAAACATAAAAAAATAAGAAAATGGATAAAATAAAAACAAGAGATGGGAGGGTCGAAATTTCAATGTCACTTACGCAAGTTACAATTTTATTCCGGTGCCCACTTTTTTTCCTAGAAGCAGCGACGTATTCTCGCCGTTCTTTCCAAAAGCATTTTATTTTATTGCGTAAAAATTGGAGTATTTTTCTTTTGGAAAATTTTTGTTGAGAAAATTTGAATGGATTTTTTATTGTGTCTAGTATTTATAGCTCATACGGTTCAGAAAATATGACCTTTGAAACTTTGGTCAAAAGTGTTAATTTTGAAGAGTATACGCTCCCGAGGTCGAAATATTTTTATGATGAGTATGTGCTTTCATAATGTTTGTATTGTGCGCTACTGTTGAGGTGAGTTGAATAGTGGATATACGCATGTTGTATTAATTGAGATGAGTCTTGGATGATCAAGTATTGGCAGGTTGTCAGGTTCTGGGCTACAAACATTTTTAATTATAGAGCGCTTGATTAGGTACTCGGTAGTGTCTACATTGTTTTGAAAGCATTTTCAGCTTCTAAAATTGGCTTTTTTGAATAAAAGGCAGAATCTTGAATATAAATAAATCTTCTCATATAAAATTCAACATCAAACTTGTATTGCAGTATTCAGCAAAGGGACAGAATAATGATATATTTTGATTGTTATTTTAAAATAGAATTAATTTTGGTTTGGTTTTGGGTTTTAGAAAATCATACAGGCAATGTAAGTAATACATAATTGAATTTTTTGTCACGTTTTTTTAGCACTTTTAGTGGATTCTTATTTTATCGATATATTGTAAGGTTATATATATGATGACACTTGGATGATAGAAAGTAGCTTATCTTTATTGTAAAGACTTTTAGTATAATTACAACGTTTTAATAGTTAATCCTATTTCGTATTTAAGAGAGTCGAGAATCGGTGTCAGATCAGCGTTGTTAGATATTGTCTGATGCGGTTAAGAGCGAGAAGTGTGAGGTTTAAGGAAAAGTTAGGTTGTGATTGGTCAGAGTTTTACCTGTATTGAGGGTACCGGTCGGAGTTGAACTATCTATACTAAATATGTCAGCGTTAATATATCGGCATGTATTATTGAATGAGGGTACAGAAGGTTTCTGACGTCGGAGCATGTGTGAGATAGTAATTACTGTTCTGTAAGTGATGGTCTTCCATCTAAAATTTCTTTGCAAAATGTTAATCCACTATAATTCAACGGTTTTAATATAATATCATTTTCATAGGCGGTTCACGTATAGCGTGTAGTTATAGCACTAACAGTAGAATATTCGACTATATAGTTAACTTTTCGAGCCTCTTTTTTGATCTGTAGACGGGAGTGTATGGTACCTGCATGGATCACTCCGGATGGACCAGTGTGTGCGTCAGCAAAAATAGTTGATAAGACGGAGTTTATGACAAACTATTTTGTTTGTCTTTGGTTCGGAGTCTGGTGGAACGTAAGTTGTGCAAGCGCGTGTGTATATCCGGAGTGATGATTATTAGGAAGATTACTCTCAGTGTATGAAGGTCTCTAGGTCGTGATAGAATTGTGATTCACTATGGGGACATCAATTGAGTGAGTGAATGTCTTGAGGTGATGAGGAAACAGCGAAGAGGGGGTGCAGGCCCACCATGAGGATGAAGGTAATTCTCAAACTTATGTCATTACATATGCATGTTTTTAATGTCCGAATATACAGGGCAAGATCACAAGTGGCTCATCATCGATAAGCTGCATTGACAGTCATAGTACCTTTCAATAGAATGGTTAATCGAATAGGTAGTTTCTTGAGGTAAAGATGTACTTTCCTTTTTTTCTGAAATTCAGATGAGAAGAATTAAATGATGGCGGACTATCAAACTTATATATCTAGTACAATGTATATTCGAGGTACGTGATGTTAGTGGCAGCAACACGAGATTGATGGGTTCCCTGTAAATAAATACGTATGACATTTGTTGCAATAGTTTCGAAAAATTGCTATTCATTATTTTCAATAAGCTATTGTTTGCATTTAAATTTATATATTATGTTGCAGAAAGAGGGTCGGGTTGAGAGATATCTGAGCACACTCTGAGAATATAATCATTAGGTAGAGATTTTTTATTTAGATTGGGTACCTGGAATAGGTATTTACAGACACGTATGAGCGGGATTGATATGAGAACGCTAAATAAACGAGATGTCTTTTCATGATTCTTCGCGCATTCAGTCCGAGAGAAAATTGAATGTTGTCTGTAACTATGCGAGGCAGATTATGCATTTAGCGTTCATAATGCGTTGGGAAAAAGCTGAACGTGAATCGATTACGTCAAAGTATGAGAGTATTGAGAGTATGGGAATAGATATGAGATATAAAATGTGGGCAGTATTGAAATATTGATTATAACCTGTAAAACAACTGCAGAACAAAAATCAAATTTCTTTGTGATAATGTATTGTAACTTGATGATATCAGATAAGAGTCATTAAAATAATCTTAAGTTTTTTTTTATTTAATATAATTAGGTTATTTGTAGTGAGATATAATTTAAAGATGAGCTTCTATTAGCGAGTTTATGAAAAGGTGACATGCAATTAGATGAGCGATATAGAGCAAAATAAAGAACATGTTGTGCATGGCATTATTTATTATCTGGCGGAAGTGAATAAATAGAAATGGATTGTATTGTTGCTTGAGATTATTCAGTGAACATGACTGACTGTATTCTAAATCTATTACCACTTTAAAGTACATTGAAGTAATCTATTCAAGAGACAAGGAGATGAAGTGCACACACAAGTCACTATATAGGTCTCTTGACCTAAAGTCGTCGCCTCTTGCATCTATAATTATATGAGCGGTGAGGTGTGGCTTTAGGATGCTATAGAATCATGTTGCAAGAGGACCATGAGCTGTTTTCAAAAATAATTGTATAATCTTCGAAACAAAGCTTTGTGGAGTTGAGTAGGGACGCCGGAGTATATACTGTCCACAGATCGCGTGTCTAGATTAAACTCTGAAGTCTCGTCGAAGGTTATCTTCGTACACAAGTCACATGAGCTAAGGGCATGAGTGTGAGAAAGATGAGAGGTGGTTTATCTATCTAATGTGACGATTTTTAGCCATAGAGACTGTGTGGGTGTGATTTACAATGTGCTGTGTGGAGAAATGCAAGACGTGTATCACTGTATAATAGAGACTGTAGGTGATAGGAGTTGGTGTTATACTAATCTGCAAGAATATCAGTCATCAGTGCTTGAGAACGGGTAAGGACGGAGTCACAGCACATGTGTGAGCGTTTGCGCGCTCGTAAAATATGGTTCTGATCGCTAGTTCACAGTCTTCTAACATGAGTTTACCCGCACATTTGTTGATGTATAGGTACATACCCACACAACATTGCAAAGGTATCGACACTGGGACAACTGGAAGCTAAGTGGACATTCACGTTGCTACTCTCGCGGCACAAGGAATGCTGCAATACTTGTGAAAAGAACCCGGATTTTGATAATCTGGGTTGCTATCTCTCTTGAATAGCTGAGGATGATAGAAATGTTAGGCATTCGCTTGATCAGCATGCAGAGTCACTCTATTGTGCGCGTTTACATAGGTTCATCAATCACACACGCTGCGGAGCTTCTTTAGTGACAGCATAGATCTTTGTCAGTCTATGCTCGATAGCACACTCGTGCTTGTCACACAATGAGACATGTCTCTCGAGTGTCCCTTAATGCTGCACGACGGGCTCAGCGTGACGTGCTTAGTAGCTACTCACCTTTGCTGTTGCCTTGATATGCACATTCTTGATTTGGTGTAACTCTTTCACTTAGAGTAACAGGTGTACGTAATTGATATAGGTTACAATACACAGAACGCTTTGTCATTATTCAGCTGTGAGCTCTGCACTATAAGATTATTTATAATGTATTATACTGAGTGCCTCACACTATTATTTGTGTAGTCCACGTTGCGTGGTTCTGATACGCTCACCACTAAGTCCGCATACCGAGCGCAGCGTGTTTACGTGTAAGTAGTCTTAATTACCATCAGATATAGAAGAAGTGAGTATATCGTACATAGCACGTTAAGGAGTACACGGTGCTTATTGCTATGTGAGGTATGGCTATAAGGTCGGCCGTATCTCTAGGAGACATCTTATGGTATATGGTCAGTTGGTATGTATTGGTGTAGTATAAATAACTACTATATGAACAGTGTAGTTACTGATTATTCGCTCCCGTGTGAGAATACGACACCGTAGCAGCGTATGAATGATGAACGGCTCTAGTGTGAACGTGTAAGTATTGTCATAATTTTATATCATGGTCGAGAGAGCGGGTGGTGCAGACGGACGTAGATTAGACGAACTGGGTTGGTAAGTCTTCTCCGGACAGGTCTGTTTGCTTTTGGCACACACGAGAGGAGGACGGTACACTCGCACTGAGTCGTTGGGGGATCGATTAAACACGCATTGGGATGATAAAAATGCTAGGTAAAAAAGGTAAAAATGTGATATTTCTACTTATTAAATGCTTATATGTTCAGGTTGAGATAGAGAAATACGGCTTAATTGGCTGTGCCGATGATTAAAATGAAGCATAATGAAATAGAGAGTTGTTACGAACCGGAATTTATTCACACACACGTATGTGTATATGAGTATGTTGTTCTGCGATACACAAGGGCTGCGGCAGCCGTAAAGTCACATATTATGTTTGTATGAATACGTGGGATTAGACGCATGTGTAAATTATTGGTAACATATCAGGCTATTCAGATCTGTTAAATGGGTCTTACACGATCTGGACTCTTAAGTCACAAAGCTAGAGATATGTTGAGTAATCATTGATCTTATAATGGAGCTACTCTCTCAAAAATTAGGGAACATGTTTTGACAAAGTTTAAAAGGTTCATATTTGGAGAGAGAATCACGGGAGCTATTGTAAGGGAGATCCATACAGAGTAATCTTATACGCTAAGAGTCTGGTTAATGGTGGGATCGGAATGCATGAATACGGGTCATAGCGGGTAGAATGAAAGATAGCTCGACTGTGCTTGGAATGACTACAAGCTAAGGATTAGATTTAATAGACATAATGGGTCATGGAAATAAATAAATAAAGTATGACGTAATAATGGTAAAGCATAACAATAAAATGACAAAAAATACTAAATAAAGCAAAGTATACAATAATTATGAATTTCATCATGCAGAAATTACTGGTTATCTCGGCTCTAATTGTATTATGCTGGAAGTAAGACGGCTTGGTGAGAGAATTGAACACAGTGTTCGGGATTAAGCTATCTACTGATTACAAGAAGGAAGTCTGAGTATGAGAGAATAACAAAGTATGTTATAATACGTAATAGTCACGGTCTCTGATCGAGCGTGTGTAGAATGAGTCCAACAGAGGAGTATACACACAAGACAGAGAGTAGTTTCGTGTTGATTACATAGATGTTTCTGTATATAATGAGATCATTATGGATTGCTCCGCTCGATATCACGCTCTAAATGTGGAGGTGATTCGAGTATCAAATATTGACAAATCAGAGCTAAGTACAGAGCTATGCTTCATCAGCTGCGTATACGATTGCTGCTGAAGATGTAAGTATAGTGCAACGAATAACGCAGCAAGTAGGCGATAACTGAGCGGAGAGGAGAATCATTATTTGTGTGAACAACTTAACATAGCAAGGCAAAGATAGGGCGTCGTCACGTTCATTGTATATTAACGTAGATAGAAAAACACTGACCAAGGGGTTGTAATCTATGAAGATGTTCATTAGTGTACAGGGATTGAGAGCGTAAGATGTGCATGGTTGAGTGATTAATAGAGTATGATTTATGTGTTCTGTGTCAGTACTGAGAGCAAGAGATAAGGAGCCACGTTATAAATCGAAGAGTACCTATGTGATATCACACAGGTATAGTGTAATACTATTTTATATATATATTTTCAAGATGGAAGTATATATATATTTAATATATGATATATATATACTCTTTACTAATAATATATATATTATTGTTATAATAATATATTAATAGTAGGTATAAGAGTAAGACTATATATAATATTAAATATTAATATAGATCGTTGAATAGCAGTCACTAATGTGTATGGGATAGTATGCGGGAGTTGATGGCTGGTATTGTATTGTGTTGGGGCTGTGATCATAGTAGAGTTGATGACTATACTGGGTCGCTTTATACCTTATATATTATATATACATATTATATCTACTATATTATATATATATTAGTATATATATATATCTTACAATTACCATTATTATTAGCAAATGCTCTTTTGGATTTACAGTGCGAATCAAGTGTTCTTGCATATGTTTTCAGTGTTAGCAACATAATAAAGCAAATTGTAATTCCGAGTAATGTAGTATTACAAATAAAAAGACTATAGTTTTTAGTGCCTTCATAAATAGTAAAGTAAGAATAAAATAAGATGATAAAACTAATATTTCTGATAAGATATTAGATGTTAGAAAAAGTAACAATTAGAAAATTATACAATATAAATCAAAGATAATAATATGAATATATAAAAACTATTTTTATTCGTCAATTTTTATTACATTTATACTTAATAAAATAACAAATTAATATAAAATACATAGGCAAGGGAAGTGGCTTCCGAGGGGGACATTTTCTTTCTTTGAACTCATGCAAAATTACCTTATTTTATTCGACTATTTGAAATATTAATAAATTAATTAAATAATCATTTAGCATTAAGCATATGCTTACACTATCCAGTATCCCCTTTTAATGCTTCAAGTCTAATTTATTTTAATAATATATAATGTATCGATAATAATAATAATATAATAATTATACTAATATTAATAATTAGAATAATATAATAATAAAAATAATAATAATATAAAGTGTAAGGTAATGTTGTGCTTATAGAGATTGTTTTCCTCAATAGTTTGGTTTAGTACTAATTATGCTAGTCAATAAGTTCATTGTGCAGTTCCATTTAAGTGTAAGATGTGATCGTTACTGTAAGGGTGTGATATCATGTGAAAGTTTTACATAGACATATTTTTGAATAGGTTGGGTTTGGTGGTTCACATAGTTTATGAGACCCTAATATCACAGTGAAATTATTATATTTTTTACAAAATGATTGAGAGTTGTGCAGTATTCTACTTACATAGCCCCATATACAAACATGTTTTTATCTTAAGGAATCCTAATTCTTCTAAAAGGACTATTTTATGCCGTTAATTTGAAAGAGAGTTTGTTATTGAAGAATATACTAATAGCTTTTCAGACACTGAATCATTTAATGATGCAAGCATTCTTTGATCTTTTGTTGAATAGTGGTCGTTTTGTTTTGATATTAACTATATATTTGTTTTTTTGTAGGGGTTTAGGGAAAATCTATCTGCTTCTACCTGTTATGATGTTTTTCAATTCATTGTTTTACTTTGCATTAAGTGTGTCTAATCTCAGTATGAAGATTAAGGTTGGTAGTGTCATAGCTCATACATTGAACTGGTATTGAATTGTTGCCATTTTAAAAGTCATGATATATATATAATGTATATATATAGTATTTTAGTTATATATATATATATTATATATATATATATCTTATATATATATATAATACTATATATTATATATAATATTATAATATATATATAGTATATATAGTATATATATACTACTATAAAATATTAAAGAATGGAAGCCCCAAAATAGAACCCAAAGGGATACCTTGGGAAATTGAAGCGTGTGAGGATGATGTGTCTCCTAAACAAAGGTATTGTGTCAGGTCAGATAAGTGTGGCTGAAACCATTTTAGTAAACCTTTATAGAGATACAAAGTTTTCCTAATTTGCTATGGAGTAGGCTGTGCGGAACTACATTGAATGCTTTCAAGAAATCTAATAATAATAGTACACACGTTAGTTTTTCGCTTAGTGGTTTGCATAACTTTTCAGTAAGGAAAATAAGAGCCTCTGTGCTGCAGTTTTTGGTAAAGTCAAATTGGATTTGTGAGAGAAGCCCTTTTCATGCAAATAATTAGTAAGCTGTGAGTGAACTAATTTTTCAAGAATTTTACTAGTTGTATGAAGGATTGCCATTGAATGGGGATTTTTTGGAAGGGAGGTGTCAGCACTTTGGGAACAGGGGTGGAATAGAGGGTGGCTAATATAGGCGAGATTTCATTTCTGCAGTATTTGTAGATCCAGTTTGGGACATACTGAAATAACACACAACATACTCAATGTCAGATGTTGATAATCATTTGAATGCAAAGCTCTGACCCTTAGAAGAAGAAGAAGAAGAAGAAGAAGAAGAAGAAGAAGAAGAAGAAGAAGAAGAAGAAGAAAGAAGAGAGAAGAAGAAAAGAAGAAGAAGAAGAAGAAGAAGAAGAAAAGAAGAATAGAAGAATATATAATAATATATAATAATAATAGATAATAATAATAATAATAATTAATAAATAATATATATGAATCAATAATTAATTTGAACAGGATAATTCCCATAATCTCATTTGCAGAATGAATAGGCTATAAGTAATTATATTAGAAAAAATATTAGAACATAATATTAATAAATAATTAATATATGAATAATGAATAATAATGAATATGATAATTATATTAAGATAATATATGAATAATTAGATAATAATATAATTATTAATAATGAATAATAAATTCTTTTTGGGCATCTTATATGCCCTTCAACATGAGGGTAACGACGGGGACTATTACAGTGAAATGAGACTTTAGGGCTTGCTATCCTCAAGCGCTGTTCTGCTAGTGTTTAAGCAAGTTTTTTATTCTTGGCCCCAGGAGATAAATTTCAGACTGCTACGAGGAGGATTGAACTAGCGTTCTTCGCACGATGAGTTGGCCGAGGTCAACTCCTACCATGAGTTGTCATAATAATTAGTAATATTAATATAAATAAATGAATCTTACGCAACTTATAGTATTATCATGATTTTGATATTTTCATTGTTGTTATTTTTCTTCAAGTTGTGGTTTGTTTTCTTGAGCGTCATTGTGTGAACATACTTTCATGATTTAGGCTCTGAAGTTCAGTTTTGTTTTTTTATCTTGTGATATTTAGCTTTTTATTGCGGTTCTGTGAGTACTTTAGTCGAGATAATGTTGGGTTTTTTTCTTGTCTGAGCATTTGTCTTACCTTATTTGATCGAGTGTGATAGTTGTATTGAGAGGAGTGTGTATTAGGAGCAATAACAGGAAAGAGAGTTTATGACCGTGTAGAAGCTTGCGAATGTAGAGTCATTACACACGTCTAATAGTACGTGTATAGTTACAGCGGTTGTCAGTAATTATTTGGTATAGTTAGTGAGCTTAGGCGAGATGAGTTAGAGGAGTTTAGCGGTACCGATCACTTCATCTCATGAGACGGCTGGCTTGCGTAGCTCGAGGACACTGATGGATGTTCGATATGACGTTAGTGATATGATATTATATATCATAGCTCACACCAATGTTCGTCAGTAGAGCGGTCAGCTTATAAAGATGTGCGGTACCGAACGGTGCGAATGATGCGAGTTAGTTACGTCTAATACGCCAGATAGTGACTTGAGCACATATGATCACGATTAAACAGTGGAATAGTAGTTAGAGTCCCTCACGATCAGTTAAATTTTTAGTGTACTTTCAGTAGTAGATATTATCATATAGTCTATATTTATATAATATATATATAATATATGTGTGGTAATATATATAATATATAGTTGGGCTCGTTTTTAGACATTGAAAAGGGATCAAGCCTATTGAATTTTTTTATAAAATGCAAATTTAAATAATTAAATAAAAAAATGGCTATAAAATTTTAATAATGGCAATGATAATGATAATTTTTATTTTTTTTGAAGTGGGTGCGTACAGATCTAACCACAAGCACACAAAAGACAGGGACAATGATTATGCTAAAATTCGCAACTTATTATGGGGTATCCCTATATAGTTCTATTGATTATGTGATAAAAAGAAAAAGAAAATTATAACCCTAAATCATACCCTCTCTACCTAAATGGTAGGCATAGTATTGATCTACTGCTAAAGTGGGATGATTCAAGTAAATGTGGAGCCTTTGGAAGGTGTTTTGGACATAGTGTAAGAAAATGACAATGGTGGATGGAGTTCACTTGTGGGCAATCAATAATGATCGGGTGAATAGACTACAGAGTGTGATGATAACAAAACTTGCAGACAGGGGAAAGATTCTGTTCTGAGGGAGATCATTAGGCTGGTTATTTATTTATTTATTTAAAATTTATTATATGTTTCTCTTTATATTTTGGCATAATTACGATTATATGTTTTGAGTTTATTGAAATAGAACTATGGTGAGCAACCACTGCCAAGCGTGCTAAATGTGGCACACCAATACATTGTTTCTGGCATGTCAAATAATTTTTTAGGGAGCATCCTTATGCAGCATAGCCCACAGGGACAGAGTTCCAACGTGTGCAAGCTAGACTATTTTTAAAAAAAGTCAACTTCTCATTAGCTATAAAAGCAAACACCGGAAGCAGTCAGCTGACTTTGAGCCCCCCCCTCTGTGAGGTGTTGCCTGTACCTTATTAAAATTTGTGATTTATAGTTCTAATTATTGCCTTGAAAATAAATGTGAAAAACCTCCAGATATGGATGAAACAAAAATTTTACTTACCTCAGTTTTATATGTATTTATAACTGAAGTTATATATACCGGTATATATATATATATGGGTCTATCCATTTTTTCCGTACCAAAATAATGGAAGTTGGCCGCTCGATAATTTTTGAAAACTTTTATATTTTGCATGGAGGAGTTAATGTTACTCCTGGAGAGTTCAGAACACTCATTCGTTTTGTAGATGTTAACTCTCTGGTTGTATACAGGGTGCCTCAAATGTCTGCCACCAGGTGGAGCAAAAATTTATCACTTATTGAGTAACATTTGTAAGTCATATCTCCAATAACCTTGGTAATTCTTATACCAAAGTTCATAGAGAGTGATTTGTTAGGGATACTTTAAGGTACATTTGGCCTTTTATGTTTTTTTTGGCAAAATAAATTTTCCCCATGAAAATGAATCCGAAAAATTGTGATAAAAATCGAAAGAAATTTTCATTTTCGTGGGTGTATTATTAAAGAAATTAAATAATTAGCTTGAAATTTGTATGATGATACATACTGAAGTATGGTTAAACCTAAATCTTATTTGTTACTTTAGTGAATATTATTAAAATTAAGCAGGTGTCCCCAAAATCGAATTTGGTTTTCGGAGAAATCGGTTAACCTTTGAGACTTAAATATCTCTGATTGGCGTAAGTGCTAAAAATCTGAAAGATTCCCACATTATAACTACTATACCATAGAATGTTCCTGTCACCTGGCAATATTGGACTCTTGGTAGTGCTTGGTTAAGAATACAGCCTTCAAAAATGCCCAAAAAAATTTTTTGTTAAGTTGTGTTATGATACCTATTATTATAGTTATTATTAGTTACCAGAAAATACATAGACAAATGAAATAGGTGGCATCAAGCGAGAGAACAACAATGTTAAAAAAAATTATTTCTATAGGTTAATATAACATAAGAAATGGTACCATTTATATCTACCTCTGGTAAATGACGAAGAATTAACGTGAAATTAGTTTGAAAAATTTATAATTATAATTATATAATTACTATATATATATATAAACTATAATATTAAAATAGTAATATTCTATATATATATATAAATAACATATATATTAACATATTATATAAATATATATATAATATGTACGTGCCGGGGTAAGTACAGGTAATTGATAAAACAATTTATAAAGGATATACTGTAAAGTGTCATAAAGATTTCGGTACAGCCAGATATTAAGAAAATCTTTGTATCACTAACAAGTCCCTGTAATGCGGAAATAACTGTTTCATCCTTTTTGTATTATCAAAGGTCTACCTGAGGTATTCTGTCCCAAACGGCGTGCCATGGGGGAGAGAGAGACCAGTTATGAAAAGAAGATCGGAAGAGCCAACATTTTGAAAGGCTCTCGGTGCAAAAATCTGAGTACTTTAATGGTAACATATTTACAAGGTATTAAAGCATTTATCTTTGAACAGTTGAAATATCTTTAATAGTAGTGTGTCGATTGGTGAAAAATAGTACCGCATGTAGAAAAACACTGAATCTAATAAGAAATAATTAGAAAGGAGAGCGTTTCGTCTATTGCCCAACAAAAGCTATTCTCACTTATTTGCACTATCAAAAGTGATCTCATTAAATAGGGGCCAATAATCATTATAGAGATCAAGCTTTGTACATATAATATATATATATTCTATATATATATATATATATATATATCTACTATGAATGAGACTATCTTTCATATATTTAGCCATATATTTAGTTTATGACTTAGTATATATATGTTGCTCATAGGTATGAATTATAACATAAAGAAAAACCTTTAAATGCAAAATTAATAAAATTGTGCATATATAATCGTTTAATATATATTCGTATATATACTAATATATATATATATATATATATTATAATATATTATATATATATAATATATATATATCTAATATATTAATATATATATATATATATTATATATATATATTATATATTACCATTTGCAGCTGTATTCTGTGATTGTCAGGTATAGAAGAGAAGATTTCTTCGGAAACTTTTTTTGAGATGTTGTAATTTCTGCCCGTTAATGACATTTTTATTTCAAGCCAGAAAGTTTTCGTAATAATTTTTTCAATTGGGCATCATACCCAATCGGAATCTGACATCTGAATGAAAGTCTGGGTCCGGAAAGGACTGATAAAAATATATATAAACATCAGTCGTTCTCCACACTTATTGTCTTCTACCTTTCCTAATCCCCAGTTGGATCATCATATACCGCAAGCTACTGTGTCCATTATATCTACACTTACTGAAAACAATTTTGCTGTTTACACTGTGGTCTTCGTACCCGTCAGTTTTAGGTTGGATAGCACCTAATCATGTTCTCTGAAAGTGGAAAGGATTTGTGAAAGTTTCTTGTTCCCTTTAATGTCTCAACAATTCATATCTCGTTTAAGTCTTTCAATGTGTTCATGAATTTTTTTCTTCTTTTACGAGAAAATAAATTATTCCTCTTATTTTCTCTTTGCAGAAACCTGAATATATTGGTCAATATTAGAATTTGGTGTCGTTGTTGTTCTTTGTAAGCTGACTTTGCTTAATTCGGCGCTTTGTTGTTCCTTCAACCCCATCACAGGCATTTTTCCGTGGCAAGATGCAAAGAAATGCCATTCAGCTTTTAATGCGAAATCTTTCTGGTGATGGCAAATGTTAACAAAATTTTTTTTATTCTTATACTGGCTTCACTTCCATCTGAAAAATATACTAGCTTTTCAACTTTAGGAAAATTATGTTTAATATATTTTACTACATATGTTTGGAAGACGTGAACAACTGATGTGTTGTGCTCTAAGTAGTTACTTAAAGCACAAAGAGAGTGACTTCTAATTTACTATTTTCATCTCTAAAATATAGAACAATGGGTGCAAAGTAGCTTGGTCATTGACCCAATGATACCGCCTTGGAATTTCGTCTTGGACTCTTAGTTAATTGAGTTGGAATATTTTAGTTAATTTTTTGTTCTCCTTAACAGTGGTTATAATGGAACAATCTTATTTTATTTGTACTACCTTGGGGTTCTTAACATTGTTTTCCATTTCTCCTTGATGCACACTATTTTCATTTGTCTATGTATGTCTTGAAACTATAAAAGACTATAATGAATAGGTATCAAATAACACAACTTAAACAAAAATTTTTTTTTTGCATCTTTTGAGGTTATTTCTTAACGCAAGCAATACCAAAGTCAATATTGGCAGGTGAAGGAACATCTATGGTATAATGTGTGTGAAATTTTCAGATTTTAGCACTTACCCCATCAGAGATATTAGGGTTCAAAGTTATATGAGTGTCACGGAAAATTGATTTTGCACCCTGTAAATTTTTTTTTAATAAATATTCACCAACCTTCAATAAGATTAGGTTAAACCATAACTCAGTATGCTATCATCCACACAAATTTCATTAGCAGTTAAATTATTTCCTTCTTTTAATAATACAGCCCCAGAAAATGGAAATTGTGCGTCGATTTTTAAACAATATTTCGGTATTCATTTTCATCGGTGAAATATTATTTTCCAAAAAAAAACATAAAAGGGCCAAATGTACCTTAAAGTATCCCCAACAAATCACTCTCTATGAAATTGGTATAAGAATTACCAATAAGGAGATATGACTTAAAATGTTACCTATATTAAGTGATAAATTTTGGCTCCACCTGGTCAAACATTTGGCTCACCCTGTTACACCAGAGTAAATCTACAAAAACGAATGTTGGTTTTGAACTTTCCAGGGATAACATTAAAGGCCATGCAAAATATACAGTTTTCAAAAACTTATCGAGCGGGCCTCATGCGTACGGCATTATACATGTTACATATATAGTATATATAGTATATATTATATATATATATATATATATAGTATATATATTATAATATATTATATAATATATATAATATACTAGTATATATATATATATATATATATATATATCGAAAATGGGGAAATTCGGTCCAAAATCAGGGGTACTCAAATACTTTTTTTCCTAAAGAGACCTATTTTTTTTTTTTTTTTCAAAATTTTTTATATAGTTAGTTGTTACTCCTGTTATACTTTATCAATAAATTGATTTGTATATATATAGTTGACTGGGTGGACGTATAATGAATATTTTCATGAAAAACTCTCTTCTTGTCTAGAATTTTAAATTTTTTGAAAATCGTCAAAATATGATTAATGATATTAGGATCCCGGTAAAGCATGGCGGTTATTTTTATAATTTGTTTGTTAAAAAAATTATTGGGAAAAACTGCAATTCAATGTTTTAACCAAAAGTCAAAATCGAGAGAACAATGTGGAGTAGCAACAATGGACACTATTTTAAGCCACAAAAAATGGCTTGTACCTTTCGAATAGTTGTAAATAAATGTTATTATAGCCGTTTACAAACCAACATTAAATAATAAATTGAAATTACGTACTAACCTTTTTTTGAAATGATTGTCATCGGCTGGTTCTAGCACTGTCTAGTGAAGCGTACCAACCTACAATCAATAGAATACCACCTAATATGTGGTGTCTACTCCCCTAATTTAAGGTATGGGGAGTCGATTGGTGTGTATTATAAGTGGCTAGGATGCTTCACTACGAGTTAGTACCCCACCCCACCCCCCTTTTCTTGCCACTTCTAGCATGACTGTCTATTGCCGAGGATATACACCAAATATATGTGTCTACCCTATGTTATAGAGGTATGGGGAGTTGATTGGTGTGTTTTTTAAGGTGATCGAGTCACCCCTAGTATGAGTTAGTAATATAGACATTACCCTACCCCCTTTTTCTAGTGCAAGGATGCAAACTTTTTTATTTGTCGAGCTACAGAAGTTGACTTGGTGTCTACTCCTATTGTTTAAAGGGTCTGTGAATCGATTCCTGGTGTTACCGATTGATTGGAGCAGCCCTTAGGCCACGTCCAAGAAGGAGGGGTCTGACGTGAACAGGGTAAGACGTGAACAGCTTTTGGGGTAAGAGGTGAAACAACACTTGGGTATAAGTAATGAACAAAATTTCTTCATATATAAAAGGGTGCTAGGTGCAAAAGGTGAACACCCCCCCCCCTTTAGGAGGGATGGTAATATGAACTATGCTTCCCATTGGCTAATAGCTGAATCCCAACTTTCACATTTTAACCCAAATTTCGGTTTCAGTACTGATTTTCTCGTAAATAGTGTGTTTGAACCTTTTGAGGTCTGAAAAAGGTGATCACTCTACTTAATGCTATGTCTATTTCAGCCGTAAGGGGGAAAAATATGTTCTTATTACATTTTTCTAAGTTAAAGATTGGACTATTAACTCATACACTTACTTGGCCAAAATCTCAATTACTTCATATTAATATCAAGCGTTCATGTTTTAGCCATTTTTGGCCTGTCCATGACTTCCCCCAGATGACCTTCCCCCCACGTCACTTAATAATAATATAGGATTTAAGTTAGAAGCCGATAAGTACGCTGCTCCAAGATTTTGTGGGGGGGTTGGGGCAGATTCGGTCCGACTTCCATTTTTCACATCCCTAGAATCCCGAATAAGGTGTTTATTTGATAAACATGATAAGTCAGTTTTCATTTATATATATATATTATTCTTTATATTATATGTATATTGTTATCTATTATGTGCTAAATAAATGCTCAGGTTTGCTTTCGTTTTTGTCAAACTGTCAAACTTCGTTAAAAAAATGCTTCTGGCCGAATCCGTATGGATTTCCTTAATTTCTGTAAGTGTTGCTATTCTTTTTTATTCTATTATACAGAATTAAGGGAATTCTTTGTTTTTCGTGAGCGTTTTTTTTACCATTTTGCGATGTTTGGACAAAAATAACATATTTTTATGATTTTGCGCTGTTTTGACAAAAACGAACGGCAATACTCGAGCGTTTTTATAGTATATTTACTTTTCGTAAGCCAAATGCAAAAAACGAGAAACGGCTTAAGGCCTGGCAACAATCATCATCAGAGTACTCCCTGTATCCTGCTGTGTTTTACTTTTGCGTAAGTGTGAAACCATCTTGCTGAAAAAAATAGTACAAAATGAATTAGGCTATGTGAAAAAACTTTTAACCTACCTATCGTTGCTGTAAAAGTGTAAAATTATTTTAAACTTAATTTGAACATCTTTTTGTAAAAAGAGTATTAAAAAATTTAATTTAATATGAAATTTTCATGCCTTTTCCAATTTCCCACGCAAATTTTTAAAACTGGACCGAATTGCCCCATGTTAAACAATTTTTAATATATATAAACGAAAATTAATCTCTTGCCTGAATGACTCCAACAATTACATTAAAGGTTATGAACTATTTTTTAAGACTGATATCATTTGGTAACCAATATGTAGATACAATTATGTTGACCTGTATGAATTCTTAGCAGTAAGGCCTAAAATTACCCGATTTAATAGTGCTTCAGGAAAAAAAAGAAGAATCAAATTAATGGACTTAAATTAAAAGTTTTTCAGATAAAAAAAATACATACCTAAGACATAAAACTATATTATTTTACAATTTTAAAGATATATTTAATTGTATAAGCTATTTTGAGCCACTGAGCCGAATTGCCCCACATGGACCGAATTACCCCATTTTCGGTAATGATATATTAGCGGTATTTGTTCTAGTATTTTGATCAGTTTTCATATTTCTGGAAAAAATTTTCTAAGTTTTCAAAAAATTTCTAGTTCAGAAAGTTAAGTTTTTTAAGATAATTCTTTAGTGGCAAGCTTCTGGCTAATTCCAGCAAGCTTGCCCTAAAGAATTTTCTTAAAAGAACTTTACTTAACTTTTGACCTTAGAAAATTTTTTCAGAAACTATGAACTGATTCAAATATAAAACTTTCCCATATATATATATATATATATAATTATATATAATATATATATATATATATATATTATAGTATATATATATATATAGTATATATCTATATATTATATATAATATATATTATATATATACTACTTATATATATATATATAATCGGTAAGGTGCACTTTCTTTTTTTATTCTATACTTACACAGAATTAGAAATTCTTTGTTTTGGAATTTTTTTTTTTACAATTTTCGTTGCTGTTTGACAAAAACGAACGCAAATGCTGTTTGACAAAAATGAATGCAAACTCAAGCGTTTTTGGTCTATTTTTAGACAATGGTATTACAATATTATTTTAAGAAATTATGTTTGAAAACGTAATAAAATGTTCGAGTTTGCATTCGTTTTTGTCAAACGCAAAATCGTAAAAAAAAATGCTCACCAAACGTAAGAAATTTCCTTAATTCTGTAAGGTTGCTATTCTTTTTTATTCTATACTTACACAGAATTAAGAAATTTTACGCTTGGTGAGCGTTTTTTTAATGATTTTGCGCTGTTTGACAAAAACGAATGCAAACGCTGTTTGATAAAAAACGAATGCAAACTCGAGTGTTTTAGGCCTATTACGTTTCGTAAGCACAAATGCAAAAACGAAAATGGCTTAAGGCTCTGGCAACATCATCATCAGAGTATCCCTTTGTATCCTGCTGTGTTACTTTTGCGTAAGTGCGAACCATCTTGCTGAAAAAAATTGTACAAATTAATTAGGCATATGTGAAAAAAATTTACCTACCTATCTTGCTGTAAAAGTGTAAAAATTATTTTAAACATTATATTTCAGACATCTTTTTGTAAAAGAGTATTAAAAAATTTAATGAAGATTTTAATGTGGACCGAATTGCCCCACACAAATTTTTAAACCTGGACCAAATTGCCCCATGTTACAATTTTTATAATAAAACATTTATATCTTGCCTGAATGACTCCAACGATTGCATTAAGGTTATGAACTATTTTTAAGAACTATATCTTGGTACCAATAATGTAATACAATTATTTTGACCTGTATGATTCTTAGCAATAAGCCTAAAATTTACCCGATTTTAGTGCTCAGGAAAAAAAACAAAATTACAAAATTAATGGACAAATTAAAGGTTTCATAAAAAATTAATACCCAAGACATAAAACCACATTATTTTACATCTTTAAAGATATATTTTACATTGTAAAAGCTATTTTGGGCCACTGGACCAAATTGCCCCACTAAATATGGCTAAATATAGCTAAATATAGTGCTCATAGTTTCTATAGAGTAAAAATAGGTCAATATTCTCAACAACAGAAATAAATACAAACCTTTTTATTTGGAGGATTAACCATTAACTTCTTTTTCCTTTTATTACCACACAAAGGCATTATTATTTGAAGATCTTTATTTAAAAGTTAATATAATTTATTTCAGAAGCTAGTAAAAAAAAAAAAAAAATTAGGGTTAAGTTAGACCATTTTCATTTCTGTCATTTATGCTTATGCTAAGAAATCCTTACACAGTTTTAGCAAGAATTTTGTACATAATTGACCACAATTTCTTATGGGGTTTACTTTTGTTTACAAACAATTGGAATCAGTTGTGATGGAGCCCGGTGATTTGGAATAAAAAATAAAAAAAAATTAAAAATGGTTTATATTACAAATAAATGATCAACTATTATGAAGGAGTTCATTAATTTAGAAGAAATTAGATTTAAAGCCAATTTTATTGAATGAAACATTCATCAATTCAAGCGGGCTTACCACGAGTGAAAACAATATCATTTGAATTCTCTACGAATATATCAAATAGGGGGGGGGGGATAAAAAATGAATATCACAAATATTTTGGCACAATCTTATTATTTTTAAAACCATTATTCCAAGTTTTTTCTTAATCTGAAAAAAAGTATTAGCTATTGCTATACTCAAAATTTTAATATGGGTATGAAGAAACACGTCCTCAAGAATTATATATAATACGATATATTTATAAGCAACGTTATTCAGTGTTTTCATATATCATTTCTTGGTAATAGTAGCACATAGGGTTTCACCCCCAATTTTTATAAAAATCACAGGATATGCTCTAAAAAAAAATAATGAAAAATAAAAAAAACCAAACATGTCAGTGTCTTTAGGAAAAAAGTTACAGTCTCAAAGTTGTTAAAACGCCCATAGTAGTTTTCAATATAAAAAAAAAAATCACAGGATATACTTTCAAAAATAATACATGATAATCATATAAAAAGAAACTGAGTTTAGTCAATTAGGAAAAAAGTACATCCCTCTCAGTTAAAATTTTCCAATAGCTTCTTATAAAAAAAAACTTAGTGGGCTAGTGCTCGTTTTAGGGCCATCCTAGTTCAGGTTATGATAAGTCATTATGTTTTAAAGATAAACCCATTGGGGTGGCGAAGAGAAAAGCCTGTTTGGTGGAATAGAGAGATGAGAGAAATCAATGAAAAAGCGTAGTTTAAAATATTCAAGGGTAGTAATAGCTACTATGGATTTAGAAAATTATAGGGAAAAATAGAAATGAACTTAGTCAGTCAATAAGAAAGGCAAAAGAGAGAGGCAGAAGTAATGATGGAAGATTCTTAAAAAAGCTGAGAATTTTTTTAGCTTTATAAATTTTAAAAAGTAAGGGAATAGGGATAATATTAACAATAAACATTGAATGAAAATTTACTGGTTTCGTTAATGGCATCTTCTTAATCATGTTATTCTTTATTTTGCTTCATGTTATTTCATGAATTATTACAACTTATTTGGACACGTTAGTTCTTGTTTGCATGTAACAAATAACCTCCAGATTTGAATTTGATGTAAAAGATATTAAAACGTTTACTAGACCATATTGATCCAGTAAAGCTGCAGGCCCTGATGGTCTATATGGTAGAATTCTGAAGGAGGTAGTACCAGCATGGCAAAGGCACTGTATTTGATTTTTTAAGAGATCTAACATTTGGTGAGGTACAGATGACTGGAAAACGGCATATGTTGGGCCCCGTTTTATAAGAAAGGTAGTAAGGAAGATTTGGAAAATTATAGGCCAGTTAGTTAACATCTCTCTGGTTGTAAAAGTTTGGAAAAGTTACTAAAAGTCATATAGAGGAAATATTTTAGAAGATAAAGGTATTGTATGACTCCAGCACGGTTTCAGAAAGGGTAGGGTCTTGTGACAAGCCTTTTAGAAGTTATGAATACAATTACTGACTGCAATGAATCAATAAAGTTCCAGTTTAAAGGGTATATTTAGACTTCAGCAAACTTTTTGATAAGGGTCCCCACATAAGGCTAATGAGGAAGTTATTGCAATGTGGTATGTAAATCTTAAAGTAAAACACATTTTAAAGAATTAGTTGCAAAAACTAATACATAAGTACTGGCAATAAATCATCACATGGGAAATTAGTGAAGAGTGGTGTCCACAGGGTACAGTTCTGGGGCCACTATTGTCCTCATATATATATGATCTTTAGACCTGGGATCTTAAATGCAAAGGTTCTAAGTTTGCAAGATGATACGCACAGTGGCCACCACAGTTAGGAAAAGTGAAGGATGTAAGAAAGATTCAAAAAGATCTTGATAAACACCTTGGGTGGGCAGATAAGTGGAAATGAATTTTTAGTTTAGAATTGTTTAGTATTACTGACCTGAGTTCACGTACATAGTATATTACAATTGGGGACTTTACAATTCTCAATAATTGTTTCGGTAAAATCGTTTCAAGTTTTTTTACTATTTGAGTTATTTTGGAGTTAGTTAATATTTTCACTAAAAGTATTAATATTAACGCTCTGAAAATCATATGTAACTTTGTGACTTTTTTCGTTCGTGTAGGGAGGAAGAATCATAATCGAAATGTGTTTCAGTTTAATCGATTACATCTGCTAACTGATATTATTCCTTTTCAAGATGATTATATTGAAAGCACCTTACAAATGATATAATAGACGTAGTGTAACGTAAATGAATATCAAAGTAAATAAAAAATATGTAAAACAATATTTGTGAGGATGTTACAGATAAAAAAAAAAAAAAAAAAAAAAGAAAAAAAAAAAGGAACAAAAGACTAAAAATATGTATCGTCATAAATACAATATCTATATTATATATTTTTATATATATATATATATATATATTATATATATATATATAATATATATATATATATATTTATATTATATAATTATACATATATATATATATAGGTATATATATATATATATTATTATATATATATAATAGTTAACTGACTGCGTTGACCAAGGAGATCCAGTTGATATTGTAATATTTGACACTTTTAGTAAGCTTTTTGATAAGGTTCCCCCACATAAGGCTGATGAAAAGTTATTGCAATGTGGTAGAGGGGAGTGGTGCATGGTTGGATTAAAGAGGGTTGTGGAATAGCACAAGCACCTATAAAAACTATTATATATATCCAAATATATATCTTCTATTTTGCTTGTTTTATTAGTTTATTTAGGATATATAACTATGTATAAACATTCGATTGTGGCGCTAATAATTAAAATACCTTGTACCTTTGCAAGGAATGTAAAAATAAGAAAATCATAAGTATCAACTTATAAAATTTAGTGGAATTTGTACTTTGCCAATATTCAGGGAGATCTCCAATAGTTCCCTAAAAACGGCAAAAATCCACTATAAACATCTTCAATTCAAAACCGGTCCTGATTTAGTCCGTGGCTTGTGAAGTCAATTTAATAATCAAAAAATGTAAAAGGGTATAGAGGTAAATTTCTTAATTTCCTTTCATTTATTTATTATCACCTATTCTCTATTCTCCTTACCTTCTCACCCAATCAAATATTTACCCTAAAAGATTTTAAGTGCTAGGTTACAAAAGCCAAGAGGCTTAGTTATCTTAGGACTATCCACGGATCTTATTCAAAGAGCAGAAAATTCATTGAATAACAAGTGGCTTCAGAAGGCTATGTAGATACACAATGTACTTATATAGTATTTTTTAATCTTAAGTCTTTCACAGAATTTTTGCTCTTTAATTTAATTCTGCTTTAGATTTAAATTTTCGTCAATTGTGTAGTGTATTATTGGTTCTGAAAAGTGATTTGTGGCACAGTTTTGATAACTCGTGCCTATCACTGCAAATTACAAATCAATAGCTATCTCCGAAGCTTATATCAGTTTCGATATTTTGTGGATTATTAGGCTGACAAATCATTTTAAAAATAGTTTATTTGTATTTTCTTTAAATATTAAGACCCGGTCGAAGCCACGTGGGCCTATCGAGACTAGCCTTTTGGTGTTTTTGTAAGTTTAGTTAGTTCTAGTGTATTTAATTCAAATTTTGGTAAGAGTTAGAGAACCAATGCATCATTGCCTAACCCTTCCATTACAGGAAACTTGCTAAAAATTTCAACTCCAACTTATGGCCTAGGCCTAGGCCTAGGTCATTTTCAACCTCAAAATTGTTTTTGTGTGTGTGTGGCACTTCTACAACCCTTCAAACATTCAAATCAAATAATTGTGGTCCTGGTGGTTAGGTTCATATCTCATTTTTCCTCAAATAATTCAATTTCAAAGTTAGGCATTCAATATCTATACTTTCAACTTTCAAATTTTTTTAGTTTTTTTTTGGTCTAATAGCCAGGCGATCCCCAGGACACTCACTCAGATCCTGGCGATTCTCAGGTTTCATTATTCATCTTCCTTCAAGTTTCAATTTGTCCTTTCAATTTTGAAAAATTTCAGTGAAAATGTCTGACCCAGAGATCCAAGACTCTTGATAGAGTTAATAAAAAAATCTAAGCCTATAGTTCAAGCCATTTAATCCTACATGGCAACAAGTAAAATATTTATTGGGTCAAATATTTGATATAGGCCTATAGAAATATAATATAAAAAAGATGCAGTTTATGTAAAATCTTGTGGAGGAAGTAGAGTTCTTGTTAAAAGATATAAAACAAAAAGATACAATAAAAAAATTATTTAATGAAATATGAGGTTGACTCCCTCCATTCCTGAGTTTCATATAAAAGATGTGTGTAGTCAGATTCCGTACCAATGCTCGATTAAAATCAAAATTAAGTGAATTAAGATTTAAAGGGGATCAAAATTCGACCCCTCAAAAAAATCTTGCTCTCATTTGAGTGAATCAGTCTTAGAGCTATAGATTGTGGTTTCTTTGAGGCAATGAAACTGATAAATATATATATATACTCATTTCAATAATTATATGTATCTTATGTTATTTTTACAGAAAAATTTAAGTGAATCCCTTAAACTTCATTGCTTAAAAAAAATAAATTATGAAGGAATATGCATACTCTCTGATTCAGAATATTTCTATTAGTGATAATAAATTATAAAAAGGCTCTTTGAACTTTAGACAAGCAAGAGTTTTAACGAAAAATTCATCATGATGAAAGTTTAAAAAATAATTCTTTAAAACCGATATTTTATATCCAACGTATAATCCGACAAGGGTTTACTTAAATGATCATCAGGACATTAATACTATGGAAACTCGATATCAAGAACCTCAAATATCTTAAGGAGGCTACAGGATTAGTAGTACTTAGTCACATAGTTTTTAATGCCAAAATTACCTATTGTGTGGTAGTAAAGGAAATTACGTCGCAAGTTGAATACCATTACTCCGATTTGAAATCAGATATTCGATCAGCTATAATGAATTATTAAAAATGATTGTTAAAATGTCAAATCATAATAAAGTCAAAATTTCAATCAAGTCCCTTCCATAATACTTATTCAAATTTAAAAATATAAATTAATTTCGGATAAGCCTAATTTTAATTTAAAAATAATAAAAAGATCAAAAAGGACGAATGAGTCCTTAAAATTTGATAATAGGCCTGATTCCAATTGTGCTTGCAAAATTTAGTCGTGCTTGTGAAATCAAATTTAATCAAAATGTAAAAAAGGTATAGAGGTAAATTTCTTCATTTCCTTTCAAATATTTTTTACAGTCAACTCCTCTATTCTCTTTACCGTTCTCACGCCAATCAAATTACCCCTATCTAAGATTTTAGTGAATAGGTTACAAAAGCCAAGAGGCTGAGTTATCTTATGGACTATCAAGATCTTATTCAAGAACAAAAAAATCTTTTGAAAACAACAAATTCAGGTAAGGCTAATGTAGATACACAATTTGTACTTATATATCATTTTTAAATCCTTGTGCAACTAAATGGGAATAAATCATGATTACGGGAAATAGTGAAGAGTGGTTCCCCATGCAGGGTTTAACGCTGGGGCCAACTATTTGTTCTCCATAATATATAAATGATTTTAGACCAGGGACTTAAAATCTAAGGTTTTTATGTTCGCAGATGATACCAAGTTGCAACCTCAGTTAGGAATAGTGAAGGAGGTATAAAGATTCAAAAACTTCTTGGATGGGGCAGATAAGTGGCAAATAATTTTAATAGTAAAAGTGTAAGGTTTTCACCTAGGTTAATCAAATGAAACGTTTAACCACAATTGAATGGGGATTGGGCTTGAGTCTGTGACCAAGAAAAAGATTTAGGTGTATTATAAGCAGTAATTTGAAAGCTAATTAGTGTTTGAAAGCTAGAAATAAAGCTAATAAGATTCTGGGCATAATAAATCGCATGTTGTTTCAAGAGGCAAGGAAGTAATAAGGAAACTGTATAATACTTGTTAGGGCCAGTATAGAGTATTGTGCACAAGTTTGGGGCCCCTTAATTTAAAGAAAGACTTAGAATGCTAGAGAGAGTGCAACGTAGAGCAAACAAGGATGATTTCTGGTTTTGAGGGTAAAGAGCTAATAGGAGAGGCTGACAGGATTAGGAAATGTTTCTGTACGAAACGCGAGTTTCTCAGAGGGACATGGATCAACAAGTCCACAAATCCTTAACATTATTGATAATACAGAGACCAATAAATTTTTCATAGTAGAACATGGACAGGTGACCAGCAGTGGTGTAGTGGAGCGGGAACGCGTGGGAACGGCGTTCCCACACTGGTTTTCCACAGTAAAAAAAAAAATAGCCAATTTATTGCTGAATATTGATTTGGTATAAAACAAAGAAGAAGACGCATTTGCTGATTATTTGTAAACGGTTGATTATATTTTCTTGGATTTGTTTTTTTTTTTTCTCTTTGTGATTTATGGAATCTTTTATTAAAAAAATGAGGTTATATTAGTAAGGTTAGTTTAACCTACATAAGAATAGCTGAATATAAGTATAATTATTTTATGAATTATGATGTATTGTAAAATAATAAAGTAATTAAGTAAATCTATAAAAATAAGGTTACTATTTCTTTATTTTCTTTTTCCTATAATTAACCATATTATTTAATAAAATCCTGAAGACTCATCGTTATTCAGCGAGCTCAGATACATTTCATGCTCTTAGCTATTGTAGGCATTTTAGGAAATCATATAAATGCGACTCTCCTTATAATTTGACAAATATATTTAGCGTTCCCACACTTAAAAATTTGCCACTACACCACTGTTGTTGCCAGTGCAAAAAGAAAACATTTATTAGAGTGTTATAATTTTCCACGTTTTAATAAACTCATAAAGCAAGCATCCCTTTCACTAATCATCCTTCTAATTAATTAAACATTTTGGCTTTGAGTATCTCAACTCAGACTTTTGCCGATAGTCCCAGAGTGATACTTTTAATTACCCCAAAA
>JABUQX010054408.1:0-7500 GCA_015478945.1 Trachelipus rathkii
CGGTGTACTTCGTTCAGTTTTCAATTTGGTGTTTTTAACCGTTTCGCATTTATAGTATGAAACGCTTTCGCGTTTTCATTGCTGCAACTTCTATATGTTATATATTATAATTATTTATTATATATACACATCGATATATTAATTTTGGACTTAAATTTTTTCAAGCTATGTATGGAGACCTATGCTATACCTTTGCAGTATATATATATATATATATATATATATATATATATATATCTTACTCTTTATATACTATATATATACTATATATCTATATATATATATATATATATACTCTTCATATATTTATATAAAATATCTATATCTTATCTATATATATCTTTATATATCAATCTATATATATAACTATCTACATATATATATATATATATATATATAAAGGTGTCTTACTAAAAATATCATGGAATTCTGTATCACATTTTGGGGATGTTTAAGATATGAAAATGTAGCGAATATAAGTTCGATTATTTAATTCATTAAGGAGGATGGGATATGTTACGTTGGTGTCTGCGCCGCGCGTATCTGAAAACCGCATAAACATGCGAATGTGGATGGACGATAGCTCTTATTTTGCGTTCTGCTGAAAGTGCAAAATGAGGTGGAAGCTCTTCCTCTCGACATTTTTTGGTACGGTTCTTCGTTTTCCACGCAATATACCCATAACGCATCAATGTTACCAACAATAGTTTTAAACGTGATCTTGAGAAAGTTGCAAAGCGATGATATTGAACCAGCTCGCTAATATCGTGCATAGCTGTAATAACGTTGTTAATATGATATCATAACAGAGTACTACTGGGATGCATCACGGCATAAAGAAACGAAGAACGTCAGGTGGTTTCAACGCTACATGTTATTACACCCAATATTGCGGCGCCCAGAAAAGGCATCATCCATGCGAGCCATGCGCCATAGCCTCTGGCTGGTTTCAACCACGCACCCAATGACAGTAGACGCCGGGTTTGGTTCCCTAACGTTCGACGGAGAAGATCATTAAACCAGTACCCGGTATGTTTGATTCACTCCCACAGAAAGTAGTCCAGTTGTGTTAAGTCGGGTGAACACTTTGGAGAAGCCATGGAAAATGAGACGGTTGAATCAGCTTTAGATCAATCTTCCCCGGAAAAAAGTTCTACTCGAGGTAGGTCGTCACTATAGCTGCATTATGTGCTTTGGGCACCTATCATATTACAATGTCTGTTCTTCAGTTGCGATCATTAAAGTTATATATATACTCAGAGGGTCTCAACAGGGGTCTGCACAGGAAATGGGGTAACGCTGTCTGTCAAATTTCCCTCGAAAGACTAAGGCTTGATAATCCTACTAAACGGGTACCCTTCATTGACTGTGTATGAGACCTGGTGATGACTAGATGAATATTATATGGGTTTGTTTCTTAATGTCTGGTTTCACCTATTGCTACCATACCGTTATTGAGCAGCTGCGATTCATCAGTCAATAAGATATTTTCCAATAAGTCGGTACATCACCATTGCGGGAGGCAATCAACGACGGCTTGAAATCCCCAGCGCTTGCAGTGGTACACAACATTGTACTATGTACATGGCCTATATGGATACACATGTTTGTAGCTAACACGAAGATCGTCTACGTGGTTCCTTCGATGTTCCAAGACCAGACGCGCCTGCCATCATGGGGACGTTGGATTTTCATGGGTGCGCAACAGAGCCAAGTTCGATCGAATGTATGGACTTTGACTCATATATAATATGATGAGGATTGTGAACTTATCATTGTACCTTAAACCGTCTAAACTATGGGCTGCCCTTAGTGACAATTCGTCGATGTGGATAACGTTTTCCATATTCTGCGGCAGCTCTGCGAGGAAGCATTCCTGTTTGCGTGATGCACCTCCAACATAGCCGCTTTTTCGTCCCGCCGTATACTGATACGTGGCATGTTTCAATATCATGAGCTCTGACTTCAAAGCCTCTGAAGTTATACACGTTTCATTACATTTGACACAATGTTGTAGGTTATGGCCATAACCTCTATATGATAACTGTTAGGTTTGGTTTGTCTTATTCGCATTATGTTAAGGCTACATAGGTACATATCAATCTGATAAGGGTATACATTGGTATTTAATTTAGACTAGCTGTTAGCTGTATCGATGTTTTTAAATACTGACAGTTATACTATTATGGATTTATTCCCTAGCTATTCATATGAAACGTTTCAGCTTTTGCAGGCACACTGTTATCTACGGATGACGTCTTTAGTTGTTTGCTGGAAAATTTTGCTGCGTGACCAGGCGCCAGCGGATCAAATAATGTCGAGAGGAAGAATATACCTCGTTTTTATATTACCAATAATAGGTCCAGTAAAAGGATATCATCCCAGACTAGACATTCCGCGCATGTTTGTGCGGGGTTTTCATGTGCGCGTTGCAGGCTAACATAATATCCCATTTTGTCTATAACGTTTTGGACTTTCATTTATTTCATACTTAACATCCTGTACGGTATTTTTACACTGTGTATAACTCGGCCAGGATTTGTATATATATATATATATATATATGCCTATCATATATATATATATATATACATATAACTATATATATATATATATATATATATATATATATATATCACCTGCATATATATATATATATATATATATATATATATATATATAAATTGGGTGTTCGCAATTTTGAGTAAAGCAATTGAGGAATAAAAAAAATAAATTGTGTTATTGCGATTGCGTAATTTGAAAAATGTTGCGGAATTGCAGTTAGCGGAATGCCTATATCATTCCGCAATTTAATCCCGCAATTCTGCAATTAGAGGACTACCAAATTTTTTGGAATTTCAGTGGAATGCCAAAAATTTATAGTCAACAAATTTTTACACGTTGGCCATCTTTATACCTCTGGCAGCAACATCGAAAAATCGGTATTTTATTCAGTGTTATTGGTTTTTGTAAAATAAGTAATAATTCTTAACTTAGAAACTACATGAATAAAAGTTTTAAATCAACAATTTATTCTTTCTCTTATTTTTTATTTTCTTAGCTTGTTATAATGAATATAATTTATGGAACGTGTCGCCACCAAATTTCAGATATAATGTATTGTACAGTAAACACGAATGATGAATAAAATAATATAACATTGGTACCCAACATCGAAAGTCTAACAACATATATATGCTATATCTAACAACACCTTATATATATATATCATATATATACTCTCTTATATATACCCTCTATATATACCCATATTCATATATATATCATATATATATCTCATTTCAAATATTTTGAATATTTCCCCCAACGGGGAAGAACCTACTAGGGAAGTAGCTATCCGGTTATCCGGCGGATAACAATGATTATCGGCCGGATACCGGATAGTTAAAAAGCTGTGCAGATGGGCCGGACGCTGGATATGGTGGATGTACATTCGCTCCCTCTGCTCAAAGGTCGCGATTTTAATGAATTTATCATCTTTACAACCTGATTCTTTGGCAAACTTATCACCAACTTTTCCTACTGGGTACGCTATATAATACTAGATAACAGCGGGTTATTTTCTGGCTGACTATTTCTTGTAAAAAGCTGGGCGCAATAAATCACTTTAGTAACTTTCCTGTCGTGATGGTACACCATCGGTACACCATTTCTACCTTGGTAGTTCCATGAAAAAATGTGGCTATTGAATAGAGAAGAACAGCCCAAATTATCCTTTTCGGTACCAGTTAAGTTCAAGCTCTTTGCAAAACAAAAACTGCTCCGCGATATATTTACATAAATCTACAGGATCCAAGAAGCTGATTTTTGGCGGTAATATAAGTACTTTCATCTATTTGTAAAAGCCTAATTATGGTGAGTTTTTATTTTATCTGTGACTTGTGCATTTATATTAACTATTTTAGATGTTTAAATATAGTATTGTTTTAGAGAGGAACCTTTGAAATTTTGGTATGGTTTTAACGATAATTTTGCACGCTGGGATAATGATATCTACCTCTCTAGCCTGTATGAGGTTTCATTTTCTTGAAGGCAGGATCTTCTACAACTTTAGTGAAACTTGCGGCGTCTTTTGTGTGTAAATCTCTTTAACTCTATTATAACTTTTTCTTGGTTTTCCCTGTAACAACCAATAGACCAGGTTTCTGGAACACACACCTGGGTGCTTAATATAAGATGTCTCTTAAGTTTGCTGAGTATCATGGCTTAGCGTTTCACACACACTAAGCACAGGGGACTTGGATTATCTGCATCGTTGTTCCGTGAAAAAATCAGTAAGACAAATAACTCTCTAAGTTTTCTTTTCTTTAATAAAAATTCTTTTGAGGTTGAAGATCTAGGAATGATAATGTTCAAATTACTCTCATTTAGAAGGTGGTATAAGTTCGCTCTCTTATTGAAAATTTAGAACATTTCTAGCACAAATTTTAAAAACAAAAAATGGAAAGCAGTTTTAAAAATTAACAATAGACATAGACTTATAGAGGTCATACAGACATAGAGAGCATCTTACTGTTTTACGCCTGGCAGAGACCTTTGTCCAGCAAGAAACTTACATTAATATATATATATATATATATATATATATATATATATATATATATATATATATATATATATATATATATAACTCTTTACTATATATATATATATATATATATATATAACTCTATATATATATATATATATATATATATATATATATATATATATATATATTTACTTTCAGGAGAGAGGAAGGTTAAAGCCTTCTTAAAGAATTTTTGCCTAATAAATTGAAAACTTATTTTCATTAAAAATGGTTAAAGAATTGTTACAATTGGGCTAATATCAGACTTTGTTTGGATCTCACTGGCACATAAGTGCCACGGCACATGGTTGAGAATCTCTGGTATAGAGAATATGGTTGGGCAGGGGCAGGGTTAGCACGGAGCCCCTCCACTCAAAACTCGTTGAGAGATGCCATCGGGCCACCCGCCTCTAACGTTCATAGATTTCCAGGAGCCATGCATCCAATCAAATGTAATCACAGGTAAGGCATAGGACACCTGAGAGGTGAAGGAGGAGGAAGAGGGATGCCAATCGTCTAGGGTTGAGTTAAGAGGAAAATAGGAGGCTAAAAGTCAATTGAAAGCCAGCGCCTGGGCAAATTTGCTTATCATACACGCACACACACACAATCGACCATACACACAGCGGACGAAACAAACGACTAAAAACCAAAGAAGAAATGAGGAAAAATTATTCGTACGCCAAAACCTAAATTTAAAACCTGAATTTTTAAAACGCTAAAACCATATTTACAGTAAATATCTAAAAATATGAATAATCAGAAAATTTAAAAACACTCGCACACTCACACACACTCACGAAGTATTTGTACCAAAAAAAGAAAAAAAAAAATACTATTGATCCAACTAAAAAGTGGAAGCTAAATCATATAAATTATAATAATGGCTATCCAATTAGGTAAAGGGTTCGCTAAAAAGTTGGAGAAACGCTAAATCTAAATTAAAAAGTCGAGGAAAAAAATAAAATAACTCCATATAGTCTAAATATCCTTATATATATTCATATATATATATATATATATATATATATATATATATATATATATATATATATATATATATATATATATATATATATATATATAAATATATATCTTTATATATATATATATATATATATATATATATATATATATATATATATATATATATATTTATATATATATATATATCTATATATATATATGCCTATATTATAAATATATATATATATTATATATATATATATATATATATATATAACTCTATATATATATATATATGCTGCTGCTGCTATATATGTATATATATATATGCTTAACCTTATATATATATCGAGGCACTAGATTAGGAAGACAACCCAGATCCCAGGTTCTCATAATTTTTCATCCAAAAAAGTAAGAAATATCGGCCAAATATCGTATATTCAACGATACGATACCCAGAAAAATGGCCGTCTGCCATTACCACGATACCAATACTATCGGTACATCCCTAGTATGAATCATATGGATACATGGAATGTCAGAGGAATAAATGTTGAGGAAGGGAGAGAGGTGATGGATGTATTTAGCAAGGGAAGCAAATTTGATTTACTAGCTGTGATTGAAACAAAGATGGAGAGAGAGAAACAGTGAAAATGAGTATGATGTGGTGTAAACTGTGTTGGTGTGAAAATGAGAGGGGATAGAAGGATTTGCAATTCTGGTGAATGACTTGTGGAGGTTGTGATGTGTGGTAGATTTTGTGTGTGTGAGTGCTAGAATTCTAAAGGTTAAATTTAGAAGTTTGAATAGGTAAAAGTATGTCCGAGTCCTGAGGGGTAATGTTGAAGAGTGCAATTTTCTGGGATAATCTGAATGATGTTTTGGATGGGGTGAGTAAGGGATTTAGTTCATTTGCCCTTATCTGCCCACCTAAGGATTTTTACAGTTGTCACCACCACTCACAGTCAGAGCCCTATTCAGGGAGGGTGTGTAGTACGCTCAAAGTTCACCCTCTAGCTCGATGACGCGGATGAGGCACAGATGCGGAGGCTTTAAAAATTGGGGGAGATTAATATATATATATATATATATATATATATATATTATATATATGTATAATATATATATATATATATGTATATATATATATATATAATAATATGGAGAGAGCAGGAGAGCCTGAGGAGCAGGAGGCCTGAGGCAGGAGGCGGAGGCCAGGATCCCAGGAGAGAGGGGGGAGAGGAGAGAGAGGGAGAGGAGAGGAGGGGAGGAGAGGAGGGAGAGAGAGAGAGAGAGAGAGATTTTTAAAAATAGCACTTTCAACTAATCGTGGAGTCCATTCAAGTAAATCAGACATTGTTATCGTCAAAATTTACTATAATCGTCATTGTCAAAATTTCATCATCGTCCCCTGATCCCTCATATATATATATATATATATATGTATATATATATATATATATATATATATACTTATATATATATAGCAAACATATATATATATATATATATATATATATATATATATATACCTATATGCTACTATAACATATATATATATATATACTATATATATATATATATATATGAATTATATATACCGTGCTTTCTCTAATATCAAGGATGCAGGCAGAGAGGAATGCATTACACCCTGCTAAAACTATGCCCCCCACCAACTCAGTATTGTTAACCATTGACTTTAAAAGTTGTGGTATGGTTACTTGGAGAAAAGATATAGGACAGAAATGTATTAAGCTTTAGAACTGGGATGGGAACATGCATCAACATATTACAGTTACAGAAAATAATTAATAACTAGTGAATCATAATAAAATGAGTTCATTTTGAAGACTAACAATAAAGAACCAATATTGCTTACTGTAAACTACTGTATAAATATGGAGTATGATCTCTGAAAGAATTTAATAGAGAGACCTGCTGAA
>JABUQX010054408.1:12500-35000 GCA_015478945.1 Trachelipus rathkii
TATTATTATTATTATTATTATTATTATTATTATTATTATTATTCTTATCTTCCTTTTTTTTTCCCCAAGACTGGGGGTAAGGTGCGTAACGTGCATCGGAAAAGGAAAGTAGTAGAAGAATATGACACAAGTCGAAAAGAAATCCCATTCTTACCGTCCCCTCTATACCTATTAGTGAGAACTCGTCGCAGTCAGAAAATCCACCCTAGAGCTTCACCGGACCGCGACGGGCCCTCACTTTGGCATATCGTCAAGTGTAGGGCTCATCCTCTGGCCCAGGTGGGCCACAACCATACCCCCTCGCAAAACCCCGCCATTCACTCCTATTATGCACCTTTTTTCTCGCCTCTGCCAAACTCACATTTCTCTCCTCAAATTCTACACTGACTCAATCCACTTTTCTTCCGTCTCCCAGCTGGTCGATTCTCAACACTCACCACTGTACATCCGCTTAACCAACCGACTATTATCCATCCTTTCCACATGACCAAACCATGTCAACGTACTTTCATTTATTCTCTCATTTACCCCTTCCTTCACACCACAAAACTCTCTAATACATTAATTCCTCATTTTGTCAATTCTTCTCACACCTAACACGCCCCTAAGATTGTCGATCTGAACACATTGAACTTTAGATCTATACCTCTTATTCCATACCATAGTCTCACTACTATACATAACACAGGTAACAACATGCCCTCATGTAGACTAGCGCACTCAGAACTTCCAACAATGATTTAATTGCCAGCCACCTTCCTGCTTCCTACTACTACTCTGCATCATCCGTTTCCCTTTTCATCCAACCTCTACTAACTATTTAAGCTCGGACACCTGTTCCAGCTGCTCACCATCTTACCTTCACACTGAGCATAACTTCACTCACTCACAGCCATAACCATACTCTTATCTACGTTTGCTTCCAACTCTTCCTTTTACACACACACACTGCCCAAAATCTATCTATAATCATCCTGAACTTTCTTCAGATTCCCCACACAAGCAAATCATCAGCACTATAATAGGTACTTGGGTTACCCCTCACTCACCTCATTCTCCATCATTCTAACACATTTTTCTGCCACTCCTACCATCTCTAATTCTTTCATAACTCAATCCATAAACAAATTGAATGAGACATTACATCCTGCCTCACTCCTGCTATTAATATTAAATCAATGTCCTTTTGACCTGCCCATTTATTTTTGCACTTTTAACTATCGTCTCACATACATACTTTTGATTCCATTCTTCAACTTACCAATAACACCATATATTACTAACACCTGCCATAGAGCTTCCTATTAATCCTATCCTATGCCTTTTGCAAATCCACCAAAACCTAAATACAATTTATTCTTTCTTCTCCCTCATTTTCTCGTCATTTTGAACTTCCAATGTAAGATTGGTCACACATCCTCTACACCACTCCTAAACTTGCACCTTGTTCTTCACTAAATAGTCCCTCAGTCACTCGACACACTCTTTCGACTAAAAAAATACCAGCATATATCTTCCCTACAACACTCAAACTAATTCCCTTATAATTCCCTACAGTTCCCCTTATCACTCTTATTACACTTATTAATGCTCTCATCCAATCCCTCGGAACATACCCTCCATAAACTCTTTTACTTCTAAATTCAATCAATCCCCATCTCGCCTCCACTCTTGATCTTTCACCAGTATATTCATCTATACCTGCAGATTTATCATTCTTCTTTCTCCCCTCTACACCATTACCTCCTCTACTGCTAATAGTACTCATCCCTAAATACCTATTCCTTCTTGCACCATTAAACCCACATTTCACTTTCTGTCTCACTATTATTACCATTAAATAATGTACAAAAATTTTCGAGAATTGTCTTTTACACTTCCTCACATCAGCTATTAGTTACAAAAGCACCTCTATTCATTATTATATGGGTTCCCCTTATTCTCAATTCTTAAAACTTTCGCTTTGTTCCAGAAGAGCTTCCCTATTCCCTTGTACGTTCTCATTCATCCCCTTTCCAGTAAGTGTGCACTTTTCGTCTTCCTTTTTCCCTACGTATGCACCTTTTAATATTTCTTTTTCCTCCTTATATAATTCCAAACATCTTTCTTTTGAAACAATCATTGGCTTTAGTACATTCAACCACGCTTCTTTTTACTTTTAACCGCTTGCATCCCTCTTCATTCCACTACTAAATTTCAATCTTTACTTCCTGCTGGCATCCTGTTCCTTTTCCTTTGCACTGCTAACAACTGCTTTCCTTAGTTGCTCCCAGATTTGTTCAGTTTCAACTTGTTCACATTCAACTGATTTATTTGCAAGCGCTCTTAAATACCTTTCTTTATTACCTTGTTCACTTAACTTCTCACTCTTAATTCTTCCCACTTTCTTCCTTATCACTTTCCTCTCCATCCAAGCCTCCACTAATTTAATCTTACATAAAACAACATAATGATCCGATAATCCCATCCCTAACCTCCCTCACTGATTTAACATCCAACACATACTTCAGCATCTCCTTCTTCACCAACACAAAATCAATTATACTTTTCACTTCGATACCATCTAAACCTACACCAACTCTAGTATACTTATGAATACTCTTGGCTTAAAGAAAGTATTACTTACACACATACCTTTCTCCTCACTCCTCACATAAGACTTTCTACCTTCCTACCATTCTCATTTCTGACTTTTATACAACACCCTCTTACCATTTCTTTTCTGATCATCTATCCAACCATTTAGTCCCCCAACACAATCAACAATCTGAGCTCCCATACCAAAAATTACACATCATTACAAAGTTATCTAAGAGAACCATTACTCACATTCAATTTTTGCTCCAATGCCCGCCCTTGCTACTTCATAACCACGCATGCCTTCACCTTTTCAAACTTAAATTTAACCATTAGAATTCTAGTTCTCACACACAAAGTCTACCATAGCTCTATACCACAAGTCACTCATCAAAATTGCAACTCCTTCTCTCCCCCTTTCATTCCTTTCCACACCAGCACTCACACATTTCACACCACACCACTCATTTTCACCGTTTCCTTTCATCTTTGTTTCAGTCTCAGTGAGCAAATCAAATTTGCCCTTTCTAAATACATTCATCACCTCTCTCCTCTTCTCCTCAACATTTATTCCTCTGACATTCCATGTGCCCATACGATTCATACAGTTTCGCCGAAAGATAGAAGGCCGTTTACGACAATCACGACCTCCGAGGCATGTATTAGCACTCCTAGCAAGAGGTAAGTGGTAGTGGGCAGCCAACCCAACTACCACCGTCCCTTAGTCGCCTTCTATGACAGGCAGGACATACGATGTGGGCAATTCTTTCTCCCCCACACATAGGGATATAAGTAGTAGGGATGTCTGTAAGATGTTGTCTAGAAGAGTGGTAAGGACGTTAAGTATGTGTATATGATATGTTTATAAATGGTGGTCAGTAAGATGTTGCCTGGAGGATGAGTGTGCAAAGAAAATTATTATAAATTATTATTATTATTATTATTATTATTATTATTATTATTATTATTATTATTATTATTATTATTATTATTATTATTATTATTATTATTTTCATCTACCTCCTATCCCCAGATTTGGGGTGAGGTGTGTAACATACGCCGGAACAGAAAATAGTTGAAGAACATGACGCAAGTGGAAAAGAAAGCCCCCCCACCCCTTTACCGTCCACTTTATACCCCCAATGAGAACTCGTCGCAGTCAGAAAAATCCACCCTAGGGTTTCACGAGACTGCGACGGACCCTCACTGTGGTATTTCGTCAATATGGGGTTAATCCCCTGGGCAAAGCCCACAACCATAGCCCCCTCACAAAACCCCACCATTTATTCTTGTTATGCACCTTTCTTCTCGAATCTACCAAACTCTCATTCCTCTCCTTCAGACATTCCTTTACTGACTGAATCTACTTTTTCTTCGGTCTCCCAGCCAGTCAATTCTCAGCACACCACTATACATTCGCTTAACCAACCTACTATCATCCATCCTTTCCACATGATCAAACCATCTCGATGTACTTTCGTTTATTCTCTCATTTACGCCTTTCTTCACACCACAATCCTTTCCACATGATCAAACCATCTCGATGTACTTTCGTTTATTCTCTTATTTACGCCTTTCTTCACACCACACAACTCCTTAATACGTTCATTTCTCATTTTATCATTTCTTCTCGCAACTAACACTCCCCTAAGATTATTAATATCATCATTATCCAACTTCTTTCCCCAGACTTGGGGTAAGGTGCGTCACTGGAGATAGAAAAGTAGTAGAAGAATATGACGCAAGTCGAAAAGAAAACCCAGCCTTACCGTCCCCTTTATCCCCTTAAGTGATAACTCGTCGCAGTCAGAAAAATACACCATAGGGCTTCACGGGACTGCGATGGACCCTCACTATGGCATCTCGTCAATGTAGGGTTCATCTCTTGGGCCAGGTGGGCCACAACGATACCCCCTCACAAAACCCCGCCATTCACTCCTATTATGCACACTTTCTCTGCCTCGCCGAACTCTCATTCTCCTCCGGTCATTCCTTTACTGACTCAATCCACTTTTTCTTCGGTCTCCCAGCCGGTCGATTCCCAGCACACTCACCACTATACAACCGCTTAACCAACTGACTATCACATCCTTTCCACATGGTCAAAACTTCTCCATGTACTTTCATTTATTCTCCCATTTACTCCTTTCTATTATTATTATTATTATTATTATTATTATTATTATTATTATTATTATTATTATTATTATTATTATTATTATTATTATAATTATATTATATTTTATTATGTTATATTATATTATATAATTATATTATTATTATTATTATTATTATTATTATTATTATTATTATTGTTATTATTATTATCCTCCCGGTGACATAGCTCAGATACATTTTTCGAATTGCATCTGCGAAGATATACGTTATTGATTTTGGTTGATTTTTCTCCCCTCCTTTTGTTTCGTGGTGGTTCTACTTTCCATTTATGTTCTATATTATATTATTATTATTATTATTATTATTAATTATTATTATTATTATTATTATTATTATTATTATTATAAATTATTATTATAATATAATTATAATTATTATTATTATTATTATTATTATTATTATTATTATTATTATTATTATTATTATTATTATTGTTATTATTATTATCCTCCCGGTGACATAGCTCAGATACATTTTTCGAATTGCATCTGCGAAGATATACGTTATTGATTTTGGTTGATTTTTCTCCCCTCCTTTTGTTTCGTGGTGGTTCTACTTTCCATTTATGTTCTATAGTATATTATTATTATTATTATTATTATTATTATTATTATTATTATTATTATTATTATTATTTCTTGTTTTTCCCATTATTATCGTTATTATTCTTATTACTACTATTATTTTTATTAACATTTCTTATTCTTATTTCTGTCATTTTTATTCGTATTGATTTTATTATTGCTGTCATTGTTATCGGATTTTATGCTTACCTATCTTCCTTTTTGCCCTTTTCCCAGTTATTTTCTCTCCCTCCCTTCAACCTTTCCATGCATATTACCATATGTATTCCAGGCCTCTTTCTCGAGTCCACAGCCCAGTTCCTTCCCCATTCCTGGTAGCTCTCAGGCCTCTGTCATTGTGCTTTTCTTGTGCACATCTTAAACTCCTTCTCCCGTGGGTGAGGGTACAGGGCATAAACCGGTTATTCTCGCCTTTCTCCGGGCCGCCTATTGTAGGGGACCCGAACCTTGGTTAACCACTGAGGAGGTTGTACCGCCCTTGGACTCCGCTTCTGTGCCGTGTTGTGCGCGGCTATTATTTTTCATCTTTATGCCCGGACGCTGGGTTCCTGGGAGCTTTTCCGAGGCAACACCCATAGCCCTCCCTACGGATTGGGAGATTTTAAGCTCTGGGCAGGAGATGAGGAATTTTTCAGCTGCTGCGCTCCCAGGGTGTGTTATTTTATATTTTCATCGATTTTATTGATATTTTTGTTTTTGCGGTGTTGAAGTAAGTAAATTTTTTTATTATGAATACGACTGCCTTTGAAATTAACTTTTTAAAGAAAGGCGATGGTCATCTTTTGGTGGGCTCCCTACCCGCCCCTTCCTCGGCAACTGCGCCAGGATCAAATAGTGGCTCCGTTGCCACTGCTGCTGTGGAGACCCTCGAATCCCCCACCCTGTCTTTTCCTTTCTATCAAATTGCAGACCCATTGATTCCTACTAATCGATTCGTACACGCTGGTGCGGAACCGACCATCACCTCTGTTCCAGCTCCGAGTTCCTCTCTTCGCAAATATTAGGCACCTATGTCATCCAAGAATTCAGAATCTATACCTGCGCCTGTTCGTCAACCGGCTTCACTTTGGTTTTCTGACTCGCCTCCGGGCGTCCCGAGTAATTATGGATTCCCTCTCTACTTTTACTTGAGCTCTCCATCGTCTCTTCAACTAACGGCACAGAGTCCTCTCACACTCAGTGAGGCTTTAGAAGATGCCCTCGGCACTACAGACCCAGAGGTTACACCTATGAGGAATGGTTCCCTCCTTGTCCGTGCTGCTTCAAGGAGTCAGAGCTCTACGCTTGAACATCTCTCTTCGTTGGGTGGCATTGCCGTCCTTTCCACCCAGACGCCATCATAAATACTTTAAAGGGTACCATTGTTGCCCCTGAGGTACTAAATGATGAGACTGTTGCCATCATAAATCATTTGAACAGGAAATCTATGCCTGTCACCGATGTTTATGTTATAGATTTCCTCCAACAAGAACAGCCCCCACCAAATTGAATGCCAGACTACTACTCACTTTTAGTACTCCGTTTCCTCCTACTAAGGTTGAGATCGGTTTACCGATTTATGATATCGAGCACCCGTATATCTTCCGTATCAGGCTTCAGAGTTCTTGAAAAATTCTGCGGCCAAACCGTTCTCTGTCGCTCCCACTATTTCTTCCAAACGCGCCCGTCGTTCTGCGCGCTCCCGCACCGAGATGGTACTCAGCATCGATCTTTTGGCGTCTCAGGGGTTAAACGCTATAGTGGCGCATCACGGAATTTTTTAACGCCTGAGAGGTCACGGGATGCCACTCATCACTTCTTCTTCTAGTGATTCCGAATCCTGTTCGGATTCTTGTATGAACGTTTCACTTGATTCTTATTCCTATGCACCTCCTCATTTCAGGGTCCGCAATTCTTTGTCCCCAAAGGATCGGGAGGACTCTCGGAAAGAATCGCAGTTATCTGACCTTGATTGTAGTGCACAATGTCAGATGCTGAGTTGAAAATACGGCTCGGACATCTTCTGCGATGTTTCGCCTGCAGTGTCCTCCATGGTCTCCCAGACTCGCAGTCCTCTTCATTCCCAAGGTTCTGTTGCCCCTTTAGTTTCTATACAGGGGGATGGGGTCACGGTGATTACCAGCCGCCCTTATGTATATAGTGAACTTGCAGTCTGTATCGACCCTCCCTCGTCGCGTTGTAGTAACGATATGTACAGATTTAAATGTTCTGAAAGTGGATACAACGCCACTTATATCGATTACTCTTCAAATACCCCATCATAAGAATGTCGCAATATAAGCGTGGATCCACTGCCGGTCCTGTCGAAGACTGTAGGCTGACCTGATGAATCTTTGCTGTATGCTGGAGATGCTGAGTTGAAAATAACTTGGCTCGCATCTTCTGCGATGGACCCCTTTCTGCCACAGCGGCCGATGACACTCTACCGTCTGCCAACCAATCAATTTCCCTCCCCTATGACTTCCCACTTCCACCGGGATTCACTGCTCCCACTTGTCTGGGACACCGGGACCCTTGCAAACGATATAAACCACGTTTCTCCGATATATGAACCACGTAGAGACTATCATCTCTGATCGCCTTCCACCCAAAATATTTTTCGATGGCACTCTTCCTACAATGGAATTGCCGTGGTGGTTATCCAAATTTTGAAGAAATGACTCGACACATAGCCGTTTATAATCCTCGATGTATATGCCTGCAGGAATTCCAGCTTGGCGGACGTCCCTTTCATCCACCTCTTAAAGTCCTTAAAGTCTGTGTACAGCGAAATTTCTGATAGGGGTTGTTCAGCCACCCTCGTTGACATAAATATCACGCACTCGCCGATTCCCTTTCAAACATCATGGCATTGCAACTATACTTCATCTGCCCCAGGAACTTAGTCTGTTCAATTTGCCTTGCTCCAAGTTGCACATATTTCAAATTGGACCTAGAACGGCTTCTCCGGCAGCTTCCGCCCCCCGTCGTGCTGCTTGGTGACTTTAACCTTCATCACCCTCTGTGGGGTAGTGACTATGTCTCCCCGGATGCCACCTCCCTCGTGGAGCTTTTGGATCAATTTTCACTGGGCTGCCTCAACATGGGAGTTCCCACCTACGAACGCTTTGATACGCTTACTTCCAATTATATGCCCAACCCCGGAACCATTCTCCAGTTGGCGCTACGATCGGGCGGATTGGACGACATTCTGTTCATCCACCGCTTTAAAAGTGTTTCCCTTCGTGACTCAGCATTTGATTTCCATTTGGACACTATTTTCACCGCTGTGGAATTCTGCATTGACCGTAAGAAGTCTGCTGCTCCTTGCAAATCGAGAAAAGAAGAAGATATATAAACTGTACAAACGAACTCCTAATACCGCTAACTTAATACTATTCAAGGCGGCTTCAGCTAAGTCCCGTCGTTTAAATCGACGGACCAGGAAGCATTACTTTCGTTCTTATGTCTCTACTGTACTGTCGGCTCCTGAACCCCAATGTCTTCAGTTTGGAGGGTAGTTTGGAAAATTTTATAGAGACTTTGAGATTCCTCCACCCCAGTTTTCCAGTTTGGCCCCTCAATCTCCGATACAATTTCCGCACCTGGTCCTCTTGCAGACGCCCTTGGTTATAATTTTCAAACATCTCTAGTGCTCTTCCCGGTACACGGGTGCTTTTCAACATATTTCAGCCTCCTCTCAACAACCAGACTTCTCGTCGTTGCCTGGTGTGGGCCTCCAATACAGTCACTTATTCACACTGGCTGAATTCACAACTGCTCATTCTGCCTGCAAAAGACGGTGCCCTTGGACCGGACGGTATTTATCAAATGATCTGCCACAGCAGCCCTTCGGCTCAGGCTTTTCTACTCTGTTTGTACAATCGCATATGAGTGGAAAGTTCTTTTCCCTCGACCTGGTCTACCTTTTTTGTTCTTATCCCGAAACCGGGACAAAACCCCGCGCTGTTGATAATCAGAGACTTATTTCTCTGACTCGCCACACTTGCAATCTGATGGAGAAGATGGTTACATCACGCCTTCTTCCAACCTTAGAGAGTCTTCACTATTTCTCCAATTTTCAGTTTGGCTTCCGCAAGCACCGTTCAATGACTGACCCTCTTCTTCGCTTAGACCATGATGTCCGCAAAGCATTCTCCAACAACAACTTGGCCCTGGCAGTGTTTTTCGACCTTGAGAAGGCTTATGATACTGCTTGGAGGAATGGCATTTTAGTGAAGCTCCATTCGTTGGGCTTGCGTGGGCTACTCCCCCTCTTTCTTCAATCCCTTATAGTTCACTGACCAATTCGGGTCCGGTGTGGCACGACCCTCTCCAGACACTTCGTCTTGGATGAGGGTGTTCCACAGGGCAGTGTACTGAATGTCCTCTTTGCAGTGGGTTTTAATGATGTGGTATCTACTGTTTCTCTGTCCGTCAAATGCTCCCTTTACGTGGTTGACCTTGCCCTCTGTTTAGTAGGTGCCAAACCTCCGTGCATAGAACGACAACTTATATCTGCCATTAATGGCATCACTGAATGGAGCGACCGTTGCGGCTTCCGTTTTTCCCCGACTATGACCAGCTCTGTCCTATTTCGGAGAAGGAGCCAGAGGGGAATGCATGATCTTCCCCCTTCTTTTCTCACCCTTTATGGTTCGCCAATTCTGGCCAAACAAACTGTCGGATTTTTGGGTCTCATATTCGTGAAAACCTCACATATCTCCCACATATTCGTCACCTTAAGGCGGAATGTCGTCGCTCTCTCTACTTACTGCGCCATCTCGCTTCCAAGACCTGGGGTGCTGATAGTAAACCCCTTTCCCGTTTATTTATTGCCTTAGTTCGATCCAAACTGGACTTTGGCTGTGCTGTATACGAACAAGCGTCACCTACTTACCTTCATCTCCGCGACCCGATCCAGAATGCCTTTCGCTCCTCCCAAGGTTAGCCTTGAGGCAGAGGCCAATATCATGCCCTTGTCTCTTCGTAGGGAATACCTCATGTGCACCACTAGCATTCGTCTCCAAACCCCATCACCCTTAGCTCTAACCTCGCTCATCAACGAGGTGTCTCAGCAACCCCTTTATTGGCCTTCGCTATTACTGTATCCAACATTTTCAACTGTTTAAATATCCCTTTGAGAAAAGTCCTTTCCTATACATACAATGGCGAGGATGCCCTCTGGCGACTTTCTGTCTCGAAGTTCTGCTTCGAGTTGTCTAGTTTAATTGAAAATTGGTGCGGGTGCTGCTGCGGTTTTTCCTGATTTCACTATCTCACACACACTTCCCTTCCATTTCTCAGTCATTACTGCTAAACTTATTGCTATTCTCTTAACAATTTCACGTATCTTGACCATTCTTAATACAGACTCTTCTTGACTTACTCCGATTCCTACAGTCCACTTCAGGGACTGTCGGTGGTACTGACCAAAAACCCATTAGTTCTTGTTCAGCGTTTTTTGCAACTTTCCCACTCCCGAAGAAAGAGGGTCACGTTTTGTTGGGTTCTATCCCACGTTGATATCTCAGGGAACGAGGACGCTGATCGTCTGTCACTCGGCAGGCCCGCTCCGTATACCTTCCATCAGTTATACATCAGAACCACATTTCCCCAAATGACTTCCTTCCTCATGTATTTCATGGATTCAAGTTGTGTTGGCAGGAGTGCTGAGAGACGGACTGTAGGGGAGCAAAGCTCCGGACCATCAAGTCAACCATACGGGACTGGCCTTCGTACAGCCGCAGCCGTCACCGGGAGGTGGCGATGGCTCGTTTACGTTTGGCCATTCAGCTGTCACACACGGCCACTACAGGTCGAGTGACCCTCCGCCCGCTTGTCAGTTCTGTCCCCTTTTTTTGCGTTCGTATCGCCTGAAGCCAGAATCTTGCATCTTCTCAAATTCGCTTACCTTTATTCCTACTATATTTGCTTATTTACGTAACCTAGCTCTCTTACATGAGTTTTAACTGCCCATTTGTTGACCATTCTTAGCGTTGTGTCTAGGAATCATTCCCCGGAACGGGCTCATCGTTCCGGCAAGGTCGCTTCCTCCGTGAGCTGTGGAAACTTCTGTACAAGCTCAAAAAAAAATAAATAAAAAAAATTATGATTATTAATTCATCGAAATTTACAATTGCTTTTTAATTCTTTCAAATCATGTTGTTAGGCCTGTGAAGTTTTAAATAGGGGGTAAAATAAAAGAGAGAACAATCATTTTAATGTGTAAAATTAGGACTTGTTAAAATGTGTTAATATAACAACTGATATTTTTTATTTATTTATTACAGAGAAGCCACAAAAATAAAGTAAATGAGAGGCACCTCTTCTTCTGTGCTCATTTGAATTCAGAAGAATTTTATGTAAATGAATTCGATAGAAATCTCCTCTTTTTAAAGCTCTTCAGAGAAGCTCAATTCAAGAAGTTAACATTCAGTGGACCAAATTTTCCGTTTCCAGAGACTGATGTAGATCAGACATTGAGGTTTAGAACGAATCAACCATTATATGATTTTATTTTGTCCCTCCGTAATTTGACCGTATTTCACTCTGTTAGAATGTGTGATGATTATATGTTTCAGTTGTTCTCTGAATATTGTCCACACTTACAGGAAATTGAAGTGGAACTATGCTATACTCTTAGTGATGAAGGAACTTGTTATTTATGTGGTTTTAATAGTTCTATGGAAGTGCAGTCATACCTTAATACTGGAGAACTTACTATTCAACCCAAAGGATGTAAAAATTTAAAAAAAGTAATTTTTGACTTCACAATGGTTTCAAGTCTTTCAGTAGCTGCATTGTTGAAATGGTGCACACGATTAGAAACCCTTAATGTCAGCCCAGATATTAACTGGGGAGAAGTATTTACCATGTTGCATGGTTTTGATTCGTCTACCTATGATCGCATAGTAAAACGGTATAGTTTGACTTCGATAAGGTCTTCTATGGAAATTGAAGAAAGCGTGTTATCCCTCATTGTAGAAACTTGCCCCAATTTAACAGATATTGCATTAAGATGCTATGGAAGCGAAAGAAAAGATAAAAATTTATTAGCTAATTTATTAAAACTAAGTATAAATAGTTTAGATGTTATTAATTGTAACACAGAATCTTTATTATGGTATCTTTTTCGTAAAGGAAAAATTTTAAAAATGCTCTCTGTAGAACATTTGATAACAGCACCTCAGAATGTGTATTTAAATCGTTCTCATCTTCAGCACATTATCAACAATTGTCCCAAGTTAGAACATTTTTTGTTAAAAATGTGTGGTAATGTCACAATATCTCCGAATCTTCCTTACTCATCTTTTGGAAACAATTTAAAATATTTTACCACACTTAAAAATCTTTATATCGACGGAGCAAACTTGGAACCAGACGATATAAAAGTCTTAATAAGTCGTAACAACAAAATTGAAGAAGTAAGCTTAATGTGTCAGAGTTTAGAAGCTTTGGAAGATGCCCTTTTATATGAGCTCCTATCGTCGGGATCACTTAAAAACTTGAAGAACTTTTTTGTATTCAGACCTTTTCTAACATATGCGGGTTTGCAAAGGCTTCTTGCAGAATGCCCATACTTAGAGAAGGTAGGTCCGTTATCATCTTGGGCAATACCCAAACATGAGAGAGAGAAACTCTTGCTAGAAATAAAGAAAAATAATTGGGCTTTAAACATTGAGAGCCCAGAGACTTATAATAGATGGGATTATTAATGTTATGCGAAATTTCTGTACATTTTCACCTATTATTATTATTATTATTATTATTATTATTATTATTATTATTATTACGTGGTGATGAACATTGAAAGAATTTTTTTTTTTAAGATGGCAAGTATGTATTGAAACTGGAGAGGCAGAGGAATCTATTAAAGTAAAGAGAGATTTCATAGTATTAGAGAAAGTTATGAAGAAAAGAACTAAAGAGGCAAATTACTATAAAAATTAAGAGAAGTGAGCTAAAAGAGAAAGTGGACGTAAGCAAGAAACAATATTTTGTTGGGGAAAAGAATTAAAGTAGTAGCAAGGAGAAGAACAGGAAATTTTATGGATTATTAGACAAGAGAGAGGGTGGGAATGAAATTCATGGAATTTGATAAAAGGAAAATGAAGAGGTGGGAAAAGATGCATACAAAGAAGAAAGCAAACGAGATGTTCCCCAGAGGTAGTTGGGATGTGTGGAGAGATACTGTAAGAAAGAGTTGAGAAAGAGAGAATACAAGACTAAATACAGTTCAGTGATGTATTTAAAGAAATATTTACAGGATTAGGGTTTTCTCTTTTGAGAGAGGGATGTAAATCTCTCGCGATTTTTTTTTTCTTTAGCGTTGTTATACGAAGTCCGTTAATTTAAGACCGCACACGATCTTATGAATTCTTAGCTGCTGCCTTTTCACAAAAATTGTTTTTAAAAATTTTTTTCATTAAAAATTAAATTATTATCTTAATTGCTCATGATCCATTTCTATTTCCTGCAATTTATCACAACATCAATTAAAAAAGTTTATTAAGAGGCTTGTGAGACTCATTTTTCTTAATACCCTTTGAAATATACATTATTTTAATTAAATTCACTTATCTATGTACAAAGATAATTGCATCATTATCGTATGGTTTTGAGATCTTATCATGAGGAAATTTTAAAAATTTCATTCCATACTTAAATTGTCAAGTTTTCGTTCATTTTAGCAGTTATTTTGCGTCCCTTAGATGTAGTCAACCAAGCTTGCAGTTCGGTTAAATCCTTAAGAAAGTCGTGTCATTCTTTATAATCCTGGTATCCTACTGCTTAAGAGGAATGTGATGGGATATGATAATTTAGTATGCTTTATTAAAACTGAAGCTGGGTTTTGTGGGAAATTAATGAGAAACATTGATGACATTCAGAATATAGTGGGACTTAAATTTTTAATTTGAACTGAAAATGTCAGTTTCTAAAGAGGTCTGCTGAGGCAGTATTTTTTGTCCATCTTCATCACTTTAAAATGTCCAACTCTACCAATTTAAATTTGCTTGGAACTTGCCCTATCGTTTTAAAACTATGCTTCTCTGACGCCGATTTTTTTTTATATGGACTGGGTCCACTCAATTGTTTGGGTAACTTGTTAAATACAGTTGTGTAAGGAAGAGAAGTGTGAATTATGTAGATGGGAATGAGGTGTCATATCAAAATATGGATTTAATGGAATAAGCATATTTATTATGCACGTGGAATCGGTTATCTTGATTGAAAATGGCCAAAGCTGTAATATGTGATGACTGATTTGGTGATGTGAAATGTGTAAAATTAGTCTAAATTAGAAACTGTAACTGCAAATTTCTGAAATTTTTTTTCTGCTCGGCAAGACTAATTTTATTTTTGTTAAAAAAATTGTAGTTTTAAGTAACCCTCTCAAAGGGTTTGTGTATATATATATATATATATATATAATATATATTATCTATATATATATATATATATATTAGTATATAGTATACTAGCAATTTTTGCACCTATATAATAGTAATATTGATATAGTAATAAAATAATATTAGGTCCGCTTTATACATAAATTATATAATATAGTATATTATAATATATATATAAATATATTAATATATATACTAATATATTATATAATATTATATTATATTAATTATATATATATTAGACTAATATTAATATATATAACTATATAAATATATATATCAATATTATATATTACTATAGGTTATATATATTTATATATATATACGTGTAATATCATATATTATATATATATATATATATATATTATATATTATTATAATTATATATATATTATATATATAATATATATATATATATATATATATATATGACCCCATGGCCCACAGGGAAGAAGGCCATGATGGGTTGGGTTATCCACAATAGGAGGGGTAGGTGGCAATTACCAAAATTGAAAACACGTAAGAAACAATTTCAATAAAAAAGGCATAAGGCAACATAAAACTATAAAGAAAAACAGTTTTATACAACTACAATTTTATTTATTTTTTTTTTTGTCAAAATAAAATTATATATATATAAACTTTTATACTTTATAATACTAAAATATATATATATTATATACTATCTAATTATTATATTATAGTATATATAATATAATTGGGGTATATATAACTAGGTTAATAATATACGGATGTTATACAATCGGGGTAAGTGAGTAATAAATAGTATTTCATACTATAGTCATTATATTTATAGTACGAGGAAGACGTAGCTATATATCTTTACGGATCATATAATTGTTAGGTATAGGGTGGATATATATATTTGGTGAGTTAATATCTATATATAATATATCTGATATATTCGGGTGAGTAGCTATATATACCCTTATATTGAAAGAGGTGATATATAACAGGTTATAATATAATTAAATATATATATATATATTATATATTTATATATATATTAAATCTCATTTTTAGTATATATACTTATGTTCAACATAAATAGTAGATATATTTAATTTATCTAATGTTAAATATTTAGTAATTGCTTTTTATATATATACCGTATAAATAATAATAAGTAATATAAAAAGGGGGTGGATATATTGATGATATATGGGTAATAAAATAAACTATGGTTAGTATATATTATTATATATATATATTATACGTATTATATATACGTATACATATATATTATATATAGTAATTTACTAATATATATATATATATATTATATACTTATTATAATATATTATATTATAGTGTATGATCCTGTATCACGTGAGTGCGAGGGAAGATAAAGAACAATATATAAAGTTATGATATTATAATATAAATATAAACAACTATATTATATATATACTATATATATATAATATAGGGTGGTGAAAGAATTAAAGGCGGATGGTCAAAGTGTAGTGGAAAAGTTGTGAATGGAGGTGGCTGCGTGTTAAGAGAAGGTTTGTGTGGCTTTGAAAGAAAGATGTAATGTGAGATAACGAGAATATATTAATCAGAATATTTGGTGCTTTGGTCACGTATGGAAAGGATGAAATGATAGTCCGTTGGTTAGCTTATTGTAATAGTTGGTCAGTGGTGCTGGAAAATCAGCCGGCTGGGCCACAACCATGACCCCCATCAAAACCCCCGCCATTCACTCCAAATATGCACCTTTTTTTCTCGCCTCTGCCAAAATCAACATTCTCCTCCTCAGGCATTCTTTTTGACTCAATTCAACTTTTTCTTACGGTCTCCCAGCCGGGCGATTCCGCACACGTTTCACTAATATCATCCGCTTTAACCAAACCGACTACCGAATACTCCTTTCCAACATGACGACTATCCTCAAAATAATTAAATTATTCTCTCATTTAGCTCCTTTCCTTCACACACACAACTCCTAATGGCGTTCATTTCCCTTTCCTTTTAATAATTTTCACACCTAACAGCCCTTAAGATTGTCCATACTGGAACACAACTTTATATCTATTACCAGTTATTCCACTCCATATTTCAACCACTATACATAGTTTTAACACAGTACAAGTACCTCTGTAAAGACCTAATCGCACTCCTATTTGTTTTATCTTGCCTTTGAAAATTCTTTTTGTACGGACTATGGAACAGAGAAAATCTACAATCTTCTTTATTATCCGTTTCTTTTTCATCCAACATGTAAATCCTAAATATTTAAACTCAGCTTCACATCGAGGACTTGAACGTACAACTTTCATCGAGGACTGTTCCTCACTCACAATCATAACTTACTCTTTTTATTACTTTTTACTTTCAAACCCTCTTTTTACCACCTGCAAATCCTCTACATCTCTAACTCTTCAGACTTCGCCACCAGCACCCAAATCATCCGCAGAATAAATAGGTAGGTGCACCTCACTCTTTCCATTCTCCATCATTCTAACATCTTCCGCTACTACCTACTCCCACCTCTAATTCTTTCATAACACTTCATACAAATTGAATATATATGTATAATAATAATATAATATAATATATATAAAAATTGGATATATATATATATATATATATATATAATTTTATATATAATATATATAAAAATTGGATATATATAATATATATATATATATATATATATATATATATATATATAGTATATATATTATATATATATTATCTTTTTCTTTATTTCTTATATTTTATTTATATATATATATATATATAATTATATTATATATATATATATATATATTATATATATGTTACGTTTATAGTAATATATTATATATATATATATTTTTGTCCTTAGGATCTTTTTTATTTAACAATTGTGATTTGTCTACATGGCAGGGTGGCTGTAAGCATTGTTGCTTTGCTATAGGTTGAGAGATTGATCAGTTATTTGAAACTATATTGACAATTCTACGGGGTTTGGGTGTATAATGTTGTGTTGACAAAAAAAAAAATCTTGCTGCACCATAAAAAAAACAATAATGTTCATGTTCAATAGCTATTAACGAACGATTAATGAACGTTTTCCATAGAAAATCGAAGGAAATTAATTTGAAACAGTCCACTCTTGTGGTGTGGTAGATTTCTTAGGAAACAAAGTTATGATCGAATCGTGGATAAGCCCTTTTAAAAATTGTTTTTTCGTCGGTCGTCGATATTAAATGAAAACCCAGACACCTCACAGAAGACCGACAATTTTAAGATGCTTCATAATCGTTTTGATCACGAAACCACTTTGGACTGTTCATACAACTAGAAGGGTGAGCAATAATTGACATAGCGGATTCCGAAAACGTGGTATGATGTCCGACAGGGATTGACACGCTTCAGCATGTAGACGTTTATATGTCCACCCAAGTTTGTTTGTTTGTTTTTTTTTGAATGGTGGTAGGCGTCATCGTTCCTTTGTAAATTGCAGCCATCAAACTTCGTATCAGCACGAAACGATTCTTATATTTTCTCTATAAATCCAGGCGTTCACAGTCTTTATTTGGATTTGTTAATGGCTGTGAAAATTTTCTTGTTGCATATTATGTACCATAACATACTTGCAGGTTATGCTAAATGGTTAAATTGGACTTTTATATTAGCATTTCAAAATTTTTTGTCGATGTGTATATATTGTAAATATATGTTGTAAAAAGGTAAGCTTGAAACTTAAAAGTATATTTAAATTAAATGTAAATAATTTTGTACATTATTATAAACATTTTTATTACTCGATTATTTATTTTCCTTATCCTTTGTATTTTTACGAATAGTTGAATTACACTAGTCCACAATCATTTTTAATCTGACACGAAGTGTATCGTTTAAAACTAAATTTCATTTGCCGCTTTCAGAAAAGAGAGACAAATCATTATATATCGTCACTTTTTTTAAGTTTTAACATGTTTCAAAATAGAAAAATTTTCAATGTTAAAAAAATGTTTTTAAATTTATTTTATTATTAACTTTTATTAATATTGTAAATATTATTGGTCTGAATGTTCATATTGATTTTAAAAACAAGTATATGAACGTGTATTATAAATTATTGGCTAAAAAGTTTAATGAATCATGTTTAAGTGAAAAAAATTAATTCGGTCTAGAGAGGATTTTATCTTTTTAAAGAACTGGTAATATTAGGCTCCAGATTAAGAACCGGAACAATTTTTATTTCATTTTTGTTATGAAAAAAGAAGCAAGACCCTTTCTTCTCTCTCTATGAAGTACAAAATTAATTATGTAAAGCTGTTGATGTATAATGCAGGAGTTAAGAATAGAGCACAAACCACTCTATTTATTTTCTCCACAAATTAAATCCTTGCACGTGCTGCAGATCTGAAAGAAGCACGAATGTATAGTTACTTTCTAAAGTGATGCATTAACGGAAGTAAAATTTAAATTGCAAGTGTTATGCGATTCGAAGGTATGGTACATTTGCTTACATAGGTCTATAAGAAGGGTTTACTAAAAACTCCTATGTACTAGCCGTTAGCGGAAACAATATTTCAAAGGGGGTTAGCTGTAAAACATTTTAAGAACTATTTGTCTTGTCTGTAGTTTCAACATTTAAAACAGTCTCGTAATTAATCATAAGTGATGCTAAAGAGAGAGAGAGGGCTCATGTGTTCCCCCTCGAATCAGGAAAATGAAAGAAAAACCTGACAAGACCTAATTTATAGCATAACGTCTTGTTTACTCGGGAACAGGAAGGATCCTAATTACAAGGAATTGATTGAGCAACTTTTTCTTAATTACAATAAATTTGGATGCTGCATATCCCTATAAATTTATTTTCTACACTTTCATAGCTAGCCTTCTTAAGCTATGAAAAAGCAGAAATAACACCTTTTGAAGAAATTACAATTTTAGCATAAATATGTTGGAGGAAGGTGGAGAAGAAGGAATAGCACTGGAATCGTCTAAGGTGGAATTAGAAATAAAGGTTTGAGCAAAGAGTTCAGCTTTAGTGAAAGGTTAAACGGCAGTTGGGCTGACGGAGTATGCTAAAGAAGGGGAAGAAGAAGCAAAGTTAAGAGTTAACATTTTTTGAAAAATGTCAGAAAGGTCGTGAGGAAGAGGAATAGTAAGATTATTGCATTTTCTACAGAGAAAAGAATTTTTTAGTGTCATGGAGAATAGATTTTGCACGATTTTGGGATGAATTTAAGTTGCAAGGGTTTCTGGAATTTGAAGATGACAGTAATTCCCAAAGGCAGCGTCCCTGTGCCTAATAACACGAGAATAAGCAGAGTTAAGCCAAGGTTATCTAGGTTTAGTTGAAGGTAAAGATCATGGGGTACACGCCTCCATGCCAGAGAGAATTAACTCATGCTTTGCACACTCCGAGGGACCCTTTCCACGGAAGCTGTAGTCATTCCATGGGAAATCAAAGAAGTACGCTCCTCAAGTTCGACCTGTTTGCAGTACCGAAGTGCCAGAAACGCATTCTCGCCGTAGGCGAGGTTTTTTCCTACGGTGGACTAGAAGAGATAGAACAGAAAACAGAGATAAGAGAGTGATCGGAGGAACCCAGAGGAGGAAAGAATTTAAAAGGAGAAGGTAGAGATTTTTCTCTACAATATATATATATTTGTGGTTTCGTCTCAAAGACTATCAAGAGATACGAGTAGGGAGCTGCACTAACTGCTCGAGGTATTCTGATTAGAAAAGTGGTAGCAGGTTCATCAGCTTTATCTTGAGAACTAGAGGACAGCAAATTGGTCTTGGTGAACGTTGAAATCACCAAGAATGATTATTTCAGAGAGATGTGAAGAAGAGAGAAAATATGTTCTAATTTATTATGACAGGTTAGCTTGAGCCATTATATAGGTAGAATATTCGGAAAACTCCAAATCAAAGACACGGGAACCAAACACACATCATTGCACACATTGGCACAACTGCCTTTGGCTGAAAATTGAGGAAAAAAATAGTAGGGGTCAACAGAGTAGGGTTTGAAGTCAGAATGCTCAAAAATCCAAGTTTCTGTTAAGAATAAGAGATGAGGTTTAGAGGAGGATAATGATGTTCAACAAAATGAAAATTAGATTTAAAAACTAGAAGGTTGCAGGTATTTATGAAGGAAAGGAGACGGTTACATCAAAAACAGGCCGGCAATTCCGTCGTAAAAAGACTGCCATCGAACAGCCACCATTCACTGGAGGCCGTCAACTCACAAGTGGTGATGGGGGCAAGGGTGGATAAGGGGTTATTTTTGGAACCCACCCCTATAGGCTTCGCAAAAATTAATTGCGTGGTAGCCATTTTATATAATTTTTTTATTTTCTTTTTAAGAAGAAAGTGTTGCCTGCAATTGTATTGTATGGTGTGTGATAAAGGAGAGCTTACTCACTGTAAGAGGAATGTGATATGAGCGTAAAAGGGGATAACCATTTGAGGCAACTGGAGCGCCCTGAATACTCTAAAAACCTCCATATATCCCCGGTTGGTGGGTAATCTCATCACGCTTGTTTCGGGAGAGCTACTTCACCGCCCATTTAAATCTATATATATATATAATATATATATATTATATATATATATATATATATATATATATATATATATATATATATATATATATATATATATATACATTTATGCAAATGAAAATATATATAATAGCGGGCATGGTGCCAAATTCTTGGTGCGGTGCGGTGTGGTGTGGTTCGCTCTCGGTGCAGTGTGTTGCGGTAAGATGACAGGTGGTGCCGTGCGGTGCTGGTGCACGACCTCCCGGTGCGAAGCGGTGCGGTGCGGTGCTTAAAAACCCTGTGCTCGGCCAGCCCTAGTTCAAACCTTCTTAAAAGCACTTGTGAAAAATATATTTTGAAATATCTCAAAAAGATGAGATATTTTGTTTAAAAAATACCTCGAAATATTCCCAATTGTCTGAAAACCATCTGAAAAAGAAGGAATATTTTTACAAAATATTTACCGAAATATACCCAGATATCTTTAAAGATCAATTTTTTTTTTTAAATAATTTAGAAAAATTCCCTTCATCCAGTGGTGTACTGGTGTACGCAGGGGAGCCGAGAGATTACAGTTCCCCCCAAAATTTTGATGAAATAAAAGCTGTAAAATATCGATACTTAGCTGGATGGAAGATTCAGCCCTCTCCAAAAAAAAAAAAAAAAAAAAAAAACAGCTTCTTCCCCCCCCCCCCCACCCGAAATAAAAATTCTACATACGTTAGTGACCCCTGCCCCTTCTCCAATTTCTTTAAGTATATATTATTAGAAGCTATTACCAAATGTTCAGCAGGAAAAATGGTCGACATTTGTAAAAGAAATCTGGTTATTTAGAGTTTCGGCAACGAATCCAACAAAACTTAACTTAACTTAACCTAACCTAACTTAACATAACCTATCCTAACATAGCCTAACAACCTAACCTAACCTAACCTAACGCCTGCTGCTGGCTGTACGGGAAATATTTTTGATATCGTGTCGACCATTTGGGCTAGTTATTATTTTTCGTTTTGAACGAATCAGGAACTTTTAAAATATACTCACGCTCTTTTTTTTTTTTTTTTTTTTTTTTTTTTTTTAATGACTGTTTATTTGGTAGTTTTTTTTTTAATTATGTTCTGAAACATTCACTGAAAACTGATTGGGAGAATTTTTGAGAAATCGTAGAATTTTTTTTTTTATTTTTTCCCTGCACTGAATCATCAAAAAAATTTTCTTAATTTTTACCCACGAGATTCAAGCAGCGTCTTT
>JABUQX010054408.1:42500-48029 GCA_015478945.1 Trachelipus rathkii
ACCAAAAACAATGACACTACAGACACAGAAAAAACACTGGAAAACAACGTTGTTTTAGACGTCAAAAAAAGCTACAGTTTGGTGTTTTATGGGTCATAAATCGGCTGAAAATTTCGAATTTTATGTTCATTTTAAGGGGGGGGTGAAAATTGGGCTTAGCGTGAAGCAAAAATAGGCGTATGTAAAACATGTTAGACCGTTATCGGTTTTGTCATTTGTGCTTACGCTTGATAAGAAATGCTCACCCAGTATTTTAGCGCGAATTCCGTGCATAAACGAACGCTTGTTTACAAACATTTGAAATCAGCTGTTGTTATGGACCACGTGATTTTGGAATAAACAGAAATAAAAAAATAAAAAATGGTTTATATTACAAATAATTGATCAACTATTGTGATTGAGTTTATGGATTTGGAAGGAATTAGATTTAAAGCTAATTTTATTGAATGAAACATTCATCAAACCAAACAGACCTACCACGCCGCCATCTCGTTTGTTTACATTTTTTCGTAAGAACGTGCTTAAATTCGGCAAGCACGGGAAATAGCAGCCTTACGTAATTAATAAAATTCCTTACGTTTGGTGAGCATTTTTCTCGATTCTGCGCTAAGTTTGACATAAACGAACCCAAACGCGAGCATTTCTAACGTTTCGTAAACACAAATGCAAAAACGAAAACGGCTTTATTAGCGGAAAACGAGAATATGATAAAAGTATGAAATTAAATTTCTATAACATCTTGTTAGCGAACTCTCAAGTCTCAAATACTTCAAACTATTTACCAGCAAATTTAATACTCGCATATCCATTTATATTTTAAGATACATCCATAAAATAATAATTATTCTATATAATTATAACATTAGTTAATTTATCCAATATAACAAGAATTCGCATCATATTAATTATAAAGAACAGAACTGTGAAGTCGAACAATAAATTAATTGTTTAAACAAAGAAGGAAGGAGAAAAAAGATAACGTTATTGCCATTCACCGGATTTAAAAACTTTTGTTTTGTTTTTTTCACTAATTCCTTATCTAAAGCTTCCTTCCTGTTAATAAACATGCACGCTATGTGCGTACATGCTTCGTCTGACACTATCGTGTGTGTGTGTTTGTGTGTGTGTGTGTGTGTGTGTGTGTGTGGTGTGTGTGTGTGTGTGGTGTGTGTGTGGTGTTGTGTGTGTGTAGTGTGTGTGTGTGGGGTGTGTGTACGTGTGTGTGATGTATGTGTGTGTGTGTGTGTGTCGTGTGTGTGTGTGTGGTATAAATAATAATAAAAAGTATGCATATATTAATATATATATAATATATTATATATATATAATATATATATATTATATATATATTATAATTATTATATATATATATATAATATATATATATATATATATTATATATATAATATATATATATTATTATATAATATATATAATATATATATATATTTCCAAAATAAATATAGTTTTCAGAACGTCAGTGGTAATAATAGGTTAAAATGCCTTGATTAAATAGTATAGTTAGAACAGATTATTACAAAAATAGAAGAATATAATTTCTTTAGATGTTATAAATTTATATCAAATATAAAAGAATTTTATTAAAAATATTTAGCAAAAGCTTTCGGCATACTTAGCCCTCTTTCAGCTAGTCTACGGAAATATCAACTAAATTTAAAAATGATTAATGATAAAATACCAAAATATAAAACAAAATATAATAAAATAATTTACAAAGTTAGCTTTACAGTTTTTTTTGAAAAAATTGAGGAATGTGTTGTAGAATGTTGTGAAGAAATACCAAAAGTAAATTGAATAACATGAACTTCACTTTATTTGAATTGGTTATGTCATATATTCTGAGAGTTTGCGAAGTTTTAAATTTTTACGATTATGAATGAATTGTTAGGTATGTTCATATTTGATTAATGTTGATACTTGATTATGTGTGGATCTAATGAAAGGTTATAGGGACAGAGTTAGGGTAATTCTATGGAGTAGTTATATTATGTTGTGTTTGTTAGTTTTCTGCGTTTGGATAAAGTCTATGAGTGTTTCACCAATGTATTAAGTTATATGTGTTGCAGTTAGACAAGGATATTTTAATATACACTTTTGCAACTTCTAGACGACATCTTACAAACCTTCCCGACCACTATTCCTTGCAACCTTTGTGTGGGAGAGAAGAAGTTGCCACAGCGTATGTTTACTGCGTTGTCGTAGGATTGGACGGACTAAAATGACAGTGATAGTTGAGGTTTATAGGCTGCCCGGCTAACCAACTTTTCGTATCACATTTGCCAGGAATGCTAGATGAACGCTCGGAGAAGGTCGTGATCGCCTTATAGCTACCTTTCTATTTATTCGCAAAATGTATATCGATAATGTGGTACAATGGAATGTCAGAGGTAATAAATGATTGAGAGAAGAGGAGAGAGGTGATGGATGATCTTTAATAAAGGTGGCAAATTTGATTTGCACTCTCGCGTTAACTGAATAAACAAAGTGAGGAAATGAATACAGTAGAAAATGATAGATGATATTGTGTGAAATGTGTATGTGTTCAGTAGTGGAAAGAGTATTATGAGGAGAGTAGAGTTGCAATTTTGGATGTAGTGACCTGTTGGTACTGAGCATGGTAGTTTTTAGTTGTGAGGTAAGTATTAGTAATACTAATGGCTTATCATTTAAAGCTTTGAAAAGGTAAAAGGTATGTGTGGATTGTGTCCACAATGCGTCATCTGAGTAGTTTAATGTGTTAAAGAGGTTGAGGTGTTCTTGGATATAAGTAATGCTGAATGATGTTTATTGGATTTGGTGTAGTAGGAGTCTAGATTGATTGTGTTGGGTGGCCTTATGGGTGAGAAGGGGATTAAAAAAAAAGATGGTATAATATATATATAATTTTATTCAGGTTAAGTCATGAGTGGCTATGGAAGAGAGGCTGTCGGGAGATTTATCGGAAAAAACCGGTTTAGGAGGTATTGATTCTGGATAAAAAGAGGAGAATTTATAGAGAGATAATTTTATAGTAAAAGTGATTACTTTATTTAAAAACAAAGAGTACCATAAGATATACTAGTTAAAATCAGGTGGAGTGCAGTAGGAATTGAGGATTTATATCGAACATTATGTTCGTTTTATGTAAAACTCTCAAAGTCTATAGTGTAGATGTGCTTGGATGGATAGGAAGGTGATAAGTAAGGAAGTGGGGGGTAGGAAATTTAAAGGTGAGAAATTAAGTGAACAAGGTAATAAAGTTGGCATTTAAGAGCACTTGCAAAAAGTATCTGAGAGTATTTGCAGTTGAATGTGAACAAGTTGAAAACTGAACAAAATCTTGAAGCATATGAAGGAAGCGGTTGTTTATAGTGTGAAAAGAAAGTATGTGGGTGTGCTAAAGTTGGAAGGTAAGAATTATGAGAGTCCTGCAGGTGGTGGATATGAATAAGGTGATTGCAAGCGGTTAAATTAAAAAAAAGCAGTGCAATTAGATATACTAAAAGCCAATGATGGAATCTCAAAAGAAAGATGTTTGGAGTAATATAAGGAGGAAAAAAAGGAAGACTAAAAATTGCATAAGTAGGAGGAAAATAGAAGTAAATATGAACAGTTGGAACGGAGGATGAATATAGACGGTACTTACAGGCAGAGAACAGTGAAGCACTTCGGGAATAAAGGCGGGCGAAAGGTTAAGAATAGAATTAAGGGGAAACCTGAACTCTAGAATAATGAACTATGATGGTCGCTTTACTGGTAGTGAAGAATGGTGCTCGAGCGGGAGTGTGGAGGGTTACACGTTCGAAATCTGCCCAAAACATTGACACAGTAATGAAGAGGTGTAGTGAAATGTGTGTGGGTTTGGTGGTTGAAAGAATTAAAGATATTATATATATAGATGAGGTCATTATTAAGGAAGAGGTGTGGTAGTGTTTGGTGAAATGTTTGTGTGCTGGAATAGGTATTTATTAATGGAATTAACTGGATGAAATAATCAAAAACGGAGGGAGATGTAGATTGATTGGATTGGATGTTTGTGCAACACTCAAATGCGTTTATGGTATGCAGAGAAGCCTATAGTTCCAAGGTACTATTATAGAGAGAGCTTTAAAGTAATAGTACCCTTATTAATGGGATAACGAGAATATGGGGGAACTGTAGGAATCATATAGAGGGAAAGTAGTTTATCAAGTTTTGTATGGAAGATATATATTGGTATGTTTTGTTCGAAAGAGTTCGTCGAGTGTGAACTGAGGGAACTAGCAATTGGTAAAAGGGAACAAGGAGAATGAGAGATTTAGGGATAGTGTGGTAGATTTGTGTGGATCAAATCCTTACATTAAAATTAAATGGATTGAAGGAAATGACGAGCACGCACGCGCATGAAGTTGTATTTAGTATTTTATCGGATATTTTGTCATTACGGCGTATGATAGGATTAATGAAGGGGAGCTCTATGACAGGTGTTAGCAATATATGGTGGATGTGGTGGCTAGGGCTCTTTAATGGAATCTAAAAGGTTTATGTTCGACGAAAGTGAAGCGTGTGTAAGAATTAAATGGTGTTCGAATGGATTTGGAAGATGTGTAGCGGAGTGAGGAAGGGATGTGTTAATATCTCCTTGGTTATTCACAATTGCTATATATGGATGGGGTATGAAAAAATTAGAGGTTGGGAATGGCAGGATGGTGTTAGAAATGACTGGAGAATGGAAAGAGCGTGGAGGGTTGCGCCCCTACCTAATTCATATGCGATGATTTGATATTTTGGGCGGGTGAATCTGGAAGAAAGTTCGAGAGGATTGGTAGAGAAGATTTGCATTGGTGTGTAAAAGGAGGGGCTTAATGTGAAAGTAAGCGTAGATAAAAGTAAGGTTAGGAATGTGATATGAGGACAGTCCTCTGTGTTGAGTTATTGTTATACGGTGAGCAGCTGGAACAAGTGTCTTGCGTTTAAATATTTAGGTTGGATGAGAAAGGGAACGGATGATGCCAGGTGTAATAGGAAATTCGTGAATGGCAGGAAGGTGGCTGGTATAATTAAATCCTTTGGTGGATTTTACTGGATAAGTCTTGAGTGCGCTAGGGTCTTACATGAGGTACGTTGTTACCTTGTTTAATGTGATAAGTAGTGAGACTATTATTGGTCAAGAATAAGAGGCATAGATATATGGTGCAATTCTGTTCTTATAGATGGAATCTTAAGGGGGGTGTTAGGTGTGAAAGAATTGATTAAATGAAGAATGAACGTATTAGAGAGCTGTGTGATGTGAAGAAGGAGATAAATGAGAGAATAAATTGAAAGTACTGTTGAGATGGTTTAGGTCATGTGGAAAGCATGGATGATAGTCGGTTGTTTAGCGGATGCATTAATGGTGATGGTGGTTATGGGAGAATGACGAACCCGGCTTGAGAGTCTAAGATAAATGAAATTAAGTTCATAAATTGAAATGCCTGGAGGAGAGCACAATTGTGAGTTAGTCAGAGGACGACAAGAAATGTGCATTAATAGGAGTGAATGGTGGGATTT
>JABUQX010054409.1:0-19568 GCA_015478945.1 Trachelipus rathkii
CATAGGGTTGGGGAATGAGAAGGAAGGTAGGCTATGAGTATATGATTAGTAGTTGTGATATGGAGGGAGCTGTGTAGTATGTATTAATATAGGGGAGCTGATGTAAGTATATATAGTTTATATGATATATTATTAAAGGTATATAGTAGTAATTTGATTGGGCTGGTATAAAATAATAAATACAGAATTATTTTAATTTAATGTGAATTCAATTTTCAAAATAGTAATTTAGAGTAAATTACTTTATTAGAGTACTAAACTCCTACTTTTATATTTGTATGAGTCTCTTTTAACATGATTGGTATTTACTGGGGGTATTTTAAATAGCCTAGGATACTCTATGAGATAAGACTTGATATAGTAATGAAGAGAAGTATGAGGGTGTTTAGAGATAAAAACTAAAAAAAAATCAAAATAATATTTTGGACCTTTGGTGTCTTTTTTGGTTAAAATAAAAATAATGTTGTTTTGTTAAAGAAAAATGAACGTGTTTTGATTTGTTGATTCGCCAACCCTAATATATAGTTCTAGAGTAGTAGCGTATATCTGAATAATAATTTTGCTCTCTTCTAACTCGAAGATATATTTAGTATTATGTATATTTTTAAGTATGTCACGGTAGTATAGTATTAGATATACCATCTAATTCACAAAATATAAATAATTTGAGAATTATATAGGTGATTATATATAGGTTATTATATTAATATATATAGTATGTATTGAGAGAGTGATGCTATATTCTTAGTTATTAATAGTATCTTTGTATCATAGTATACTTATAGGTAAGTATACTTAGTATTGTTACTATGTTATATTCGTATATATTATATGTATATTAGTATGTATATTACTAAGTAAGAGGTAGCTATACTGATTATGATATATAATATAATATGACTAATAAGAAATATATTGATAATATATTGATAGTTAGTCCGACGTAAGTATTTGATATTATATCACCTTACTATCAGTACTGTATGATAGTACATTTATCCTATATATATAGGGTTTATATAGATCCTACTAATCTAATAGTATATTGAGTATGTTAATGTATACCTATGATTATAGTGGTAGTAGTATAGTACTAAGGGTAGTTACGTTAATTATATATATAGGGTGATGTATGGTAAGCTGAGGTACGTGGATCGTATGCTCATGATATGGAACGTCGTGAGTACAGGAGCTGTGCTTATAATTTACGTGTTGTGTAAGGTATGGGTGTGTGGGTAGGGGATATGTGAGGCATGTGTGTAGTCGTGTCAGAAGTGTGGAGCGTGAGGGGGGTAAGGTGAGGAGGGTGATAGGCTGAGGAGTATGTGGGAGTCGGATGTAGATCATGTAATGTTAGTGGTAGTGATAATTATGAGGTATATGGTAGATGTATAATAGTATAACTATATTATATGTGATATTCTATATAAGCAATAATATAGATGGATTATGACGTTAAGAATATGATTATATAGTATATTCTTATAGGTACTTATGAGGTATTAGTAATATAATAGGCTGTGTTGGTGGTAACACAGTATTTGGTCAGGGAGTCCATTGTTTTTAAGGTAAGTAAGTCCAAGAAATTGGCAAATTGGTCGCGATTGTATGTTTAATACAATTAGAATATTATTATGCAAGATATATTTTGAATATAAAGTCTATTAGAATATGCACTATCGAAATATAATTTTAATGAGAATAAGTATTAGATAATATGATTAATATATTAATAATAATTAATTTAAGTGTAATAAATTGGCGTTTTATGACGCTGTTAGAAAAGGATTGGAGAGAGTCAGTAAATGTAATGGGAAGGAGATAATAGGGGAGAGCTGTAGGAAAGTTATAGTGCCCCCAGTAAGACATTATGATTTAAGCTGGCCAACCTAGCCTTGTTAACTTAATGAAGTCTGTTAACCTAACAAATGTTGCTAACTTATAACATCTGCAATGCTCATGATCAGATACCATACCGAATGCTGCTAACCTGACAAATCAGATTCAATAGGGGCGCTATTTTCTCTAATAATAAGGTTTGATGATTTGTGGATTCGCTGTTGTGTCGAAGGATAGAGTGCATGTGAGGTGCAATTTTGTAGTGCGTAGACTTATATAATATTAAATGATAAATAATAAAAATTTTTTTATTGATTGATTTAATATTTAGCTATATATAGTTTAATATATATTATACGCGTATACTTATGCTATAGTTATAGTATATTATATATATAGTATATAGTATATATATATATAAATAGTATAATAATATTATAATTAATATAATAGTATATGTATACTATAACTATATATATATACTATATAGGTATATATTTAAATATTAATGATAAGACTAGACTGCTACAAATTCATCTCGCAGTCGTGATAGGTTATTTGGAAAATAACCTAAGTATCTTCACACTGCTTCGGCGGTATGTGAAGCCATGGGGCTTAGTCAGATGGTCCGCCGTAAGTGGTTTGACGACCGACCGCCACGATGGAACTTAAAAGAAGAAGCGGCGAGAAAGTGTTCCTGCAGTGAACTATACTCCGGATCACGCAGATAACCAGTGACGCACCGACGCAACCTCGTCCGTCCACACTCGAATGCGTAGGTGCAAATACAGGCGACGCAACAGAGTGAAAATAGCGCCATTAAACCGGAGAATATGAATGTTTATGATAAGGACAACTGCTACAATTGATGCGCGTGGTGATTAGGTAACTTGTAGAAAAATAAGCCTTACAGTATTTCACACTGCTGCGGATGATCCTAGGGTCACGCTAGAATGTAGATTGTCGTGTAAGTGTTTGATGAAACCAAACCTGCACGATGGACTTAGAAGAAGAAGCGCAAGAAGAGGTTCTTGCAGTGAATATATCTTCTACCTCACACATAATCAGGAAACTTACGGACGGCATACTCTTGTCCGGCGAAGCATATCTCGGGCGTAGGTTCAAACCAGGGAGACCGGCGGAGGAGTTGAAAAGAGTACACATTAATCGGCGGGAATATATTGGTTAGTGGTATAAGATATCAAGCTGTTGACAATTCATACGCAGTGTGATTAGGGTATTAGAAATAAAAATAACGCCTTAAGTTCAAAGTGGGCGTGTCCGTCAGATACACTTATGCGGTACATCTGGCTAGGGCCCTAATGTTCAGTCCCAGTCATGATGCACATTTACTTAATGGGGCTGTATTTTTTTCAGCATATCCTTGTATCACGAGCTGCGGATGATTCTCGTGTGAGCATTCTGTCTTAGGTTATACATAGATATTTCCCGCGGTGTAATGGGTATTTTACACTCTGCGCTGGGGTTCCTGTTTGACCCTGGACGTCGCGCCTGAGTGTTGCGCGGTAAGAGTGACTGTGCCGTGGTTCTGTGTTGGTGGGTGATATTCAACCTGCAGGGAAACAGTTGTCTCGACGCTCTTCTTTTAGTCATGTGGCGTGTTCGTCAAAGCACTTGAACGCGGACATCTGCTAGCCGCAGCTCGATAAGTCCAGCAGTGTGAATAATTTACTAAGGCTTATTGTTCGAATACCTTATCACGACTGGCGGATGTCAATTTGGTAAGCTTAGCCTTGTCTTAGCATGATCATTAAGTATTCCCTGTGGTAGGAAGGTTGGAGTGATTTGTCATTCTGGGGGCGCAGTTTGCGATCTGGATGTGCTGACGCGCGTGAGGCCCGAGTGTGGACGGGAAGAGGTGGCGGTCGGGTGTTTCTGTGTTGGTTGCGGTGGTAGGTAGTTTCGACTGCAGGAACGATTTCTCGCGGCCTTTCTGTTAGTCAGTCTGGGCGTGGTATGTCAAACAGGGCTTACGCGGACATTGCTTAGGGCGCAGGTTAAGTCCGGCGAGTTGTGGAAATTTACTGTAAGGGTTATTTTTTCAATATATATCATATATTACTATATATATATAGCGATATATTATTTGTAATATATAGTGATATATATAGTTATAATATACTGATATAGTATGACCATATTTGTTAGTATATATTAGTATTAATTGTTTATTACTCTTGTTTACGTTTTGTATAGGTAGTATATTTGTTTCAGTGTAAATATTAGTTCTGAAATTGGCTCTGCTGGAGCGATTATGCTAATTTGCGAAAACAACTTGACGAAAGAATTGTCAAGGAGAGTCTTACTTCTAAACATAAGAAGGTGTGCTGAGTCGCAGTATTAAACTTAGCCGGAGTGAAGAGATACCGTGGAAGCGATGTTCAGTCAGTAAGTGCTTGGGACAACAGCAGTGACATGTTCTATGTTCGATAAGTTACAAGACTGGATTAAGAAGGCATTGAGCTATTGAGAGTAAACAAACATTCGACAAGTTAATGACATGCATTCGACGAAGAGAAGTTTCCATTTGGCTGGAAGGAGCCGATTTTCCGCCCAACTGACTGCTTGTTTTTTGTGGAACTAGAGTCGATTTTTCAGGATCTTTAAGAAGAAAACAGATCAATGTTAATTTTCAGCAGTTGAATTTAGTGAAACTATCAGGAGAATTGCTGTGAGAAACGCTGTGAATGAATGGTCTTTTGTTGTAAAAGGAATGCATTAAACTATTATCCTTTCAGATTTACTGCAAGCGCATTATGCTCTTACCACCGCCGCACATGGTTGTGTCAGATTTTCATAGTGGGCGATGAAAATATTGGGCTTCAGGAGGCCATACTTCGCACAACAGTCTAAAAGAGCAAAGAAACAAGGGCATGTTCAAGTCAATGAAGAACTAGAAACGAGAGCTTTCCTAAAGGACGTGGTACTGTACCGATAAGATAATGTAAAGAACGAGAACAACTTACTTGTTTTCTAGAACTGTAATTTCAAATATGGACGAGAGTATCTCAAGCAAGGTGATTGTCGTAAATGATCAAAGACTACATGAATGAAGGAAAGCTTGTTAGAACATTACTGTGCAAGTGTAATATCGATAGGATAGAAGATCGTGGTTAAAGTGGATGATGTGGGAACTAGGAGAGATGTAAATAGAGACGTGCTGATGGAATATAGATCCTACACGGAGTGTCAAAAGTCAAATGACTGTGATCCTGAATCACAAAAGATTACACATAATAGAGGCAGCCGCAAGACTAATCAAGAGTGAGGGTAAAGCTTATGATAAGTGGCAGATAAATTTGACGATAGTCCAATTCAACTAGAACTTTTCCAACGTGGTAGCGTGGGATAACTGGAGGCTGAGTGACGGTGACCTGCCGTGGTCGGAATTAGAGGTTGTTCATGTTAAAGACACAGGTGGTTTTGTTGGGAAAAGATGGTTTCGAGCATAAATAGGTTGGTAGGCGATCTATTAGGCCAGAGTAAATGCAGTTTTGAATGTCCAAGTAAGTTTTGTGATGATGTGCCGATTTCGATTAAGGTACATGTTTAGGGTTACTTACATGGAGGTGGTATACGGTATAGTATGCTGTATAGTAGTATATATAGGTTATATGATAAACATTTGTGATTTTTTAGTGAGGTAGGAGATAGTGCTAGTAGTATATAGTGATAGTATTTTATGGAAGGATATTAAAGTATTACGTAGTTATATATGTGGTAATATTCAGTATATGTATCTATATAGGTATACACTATATATAGTATATATATATACTATATATATGTATAGTTATATTAGTAATATAGTATATTAGTAAAGGGCTGCGTGCGACGTAGTGTGCGGTATGGGGCGGCTATTGTACGTGACGGGGTTAATATCTAGCATATAGATTGTAGGAGTATGTAAGTCGGGTGGGACAACGGGCTAACTGAACCCGGTTGCCTTTCCTTGTTGCTTGTATTACTCCTGGTAAGCCAGCGCTTCTGGATTTGTTTAATGGCCTATAAGGCATGATCTCGCTGGATGACTCTGGCAATCGTAGTGTTTGAGGCCTACATGGCAAGAAAGTGCTAGGTCTTACCTGAAAGGGCGAAAACCCTACCTGAGTGTTTTAAGCTCGAGGCCTGGCGTCGGTAGACCTATTTGCGGGCGGAGAAAGTGGGTCTTGCTAGAGGTGGGGTCTTATGGGGATTACAGAGGTTTCGGGCCCAGAAGAAGAGATCCTGGATGGCAACTGACAGGGCGAAAGCCCTTGCCTTGGAGAGGTGTTAGAGATTTAGTATATTATATATATCAGTAGTATAAGTAGTGATTGATATTAGGGTGGATACTATATAATAGTATATAGAGTATCGTATATAATGGGTATGATATATTACTATGTAGGTAGGTAGCTATATATAGATATATAGTGAGATTGAATACGGTAGGGGTATATAGATATATTAGGATATATCAATATATATATTATATAATAATATAAATATAGAATATAGTAGAGGTCTATATATATTATAAGTACGCTATATATGAGAGAGTACAAAGATACTCGAACGATGAAGATTACTCCTTTTTAATGGTCGGCGCTCTTTCGTCTTCTTGCGTTCATATTTCTTGGATCACGACAACTATACCTCTGGCAGCAGGAACGATATTGACTAACCACCCAAGTTTGATCCACCTAGATCATAATACATGAATTAAACATACAGACACCCACTTCCTAAGACTAACCTTTTACAGACGATGTCTTACTAGTCATAGTCCCTTGGTGTGGGGGAGAAGATTTCCCACATCGATGTGCTGCGTGTCGTAGAAGGTCGACTAAGGGGCGGTGGTATTTGGGTTTGGCGCTACTACATCGTATTTCTCTTGCCGGAAATCTAATGCGCAGGCCTCGAGTAAAGGTCTGTGTGGATCCTGTATAACGACTTGCTCAATTTTCGGCAGAAAATTTGTATGAAATCGGTATGCGGTACAGTGAATGTCAGTAGGAATATAATGTTGAGGTATGAAGAGAGAGAGGTGACTGGAGTGTAGTTTAGAAAGGCAATTTTGATTTGCTCGCTGTGACTGAAACAAAGATGTAAAGGAAAATGGTGAAGATTAAGTGTTTGGATGTGGAACATGTGTGCGTGCTGTGTGGAGAGAATGAGAGAGGAAGAGAAGGATGTTTGGTCAAGTTGTTGACTGATGACCTGTGTCGTATGAGCATTTGGTAGACGCTTTGATTGTGTGAGTCTATGGTAATTCTTAAGCTGTTAACCTATTTAGTTTGAAAGGTTCAAGGTATGTGTGTTGTGACGTGTATGGTCCATCTGAAGGGAAACGTTGAAGAGAGTACGATTCTTTTGGGAACGATCTGAATGATGTTCTGGATGGGCGTGAGTAGGAAGCTTCAGATTGATAGTCGTTTTGGGGACTGAGTGGTTGGAAAGGTGATCAAGAAAAGGGAATGGTATATCTGGTACGGTGTTTGGGTGGCGGGGAGAAAGAGATGAGAGATGGTATGGAAGGTGAGCTTGATTTCTGTGAAGGGAGAAGTTATTTCTAGAGTAAATATTTTTCTTTTAACTTCGAGAAAAGTATCCATAAGTATCTAGAGTTGGTGTAGGAGAGATGGTATGAAGTGAAAAGTATGATTGATTTTAATGTTGGTGAAGAAGGAGGAAGGAGATGTTGAAGTATGTTGTGGATGTTAAATCAGTAGTAGGTTTAGGAGATGGAGGGAGATTTGAGTCTGAGTCATATATTGCTTTGTTTCTATGTCTAGTGTGTGTAATGAACATTGAATCTAAAGAATAAGATCGTGAAGCTGGCGAAGACTCTGGCCGCCGCGGACATTGGGCGCTGGCAGGTTGGCGGTGGCAGGGGTGAGATGGAGGAGAGGGAGTACGAAATAAGGAAAGTAGAGCGGGTGGATAAGACAAATGATGAATGAATTGAGAAGTAAGTGTCAACAGATAATTAGACGGATAATATGTAAGGAGTGCGCTCGCGCTAGTGAAAGACGGTTTGAACTGTGAACAAGGTTTGATACTGCAAGCAAGATCTGGGTGCAATGAAGGACAGCAATTGTTAGTTAGTGCAGCAAGGAAGTGTGTGGTGTGCTAAAGTTAGGACGTAAAGAATGTTGTGAGACAGCGAATGTGAATGAGAGTGAATGGAACGAGCGCGTTAATAGTAAATAAGAAGCGTGAGAGTGTGAAAAAAGCCGACTCACCCACACTCACACACACGATGCTTGAATTATTAAGAGGGGTCAAAAAAGAGATACTAAACAAGGTGTATACGTAGAGAAAACAAGAGGTAAAGATGAAGAGTTTTGGAAGTAGGATGAATGGAGGACATACAAGGAAATAGGGAAATAGGAAAGAATGAGGATAAGGTTAAGAATGAGAATAAAGGGGATATCTGCGTTAGATAATTGAATAGGGGAAGGTGCTTTTTGTATACTGATGGAAGGATGGATAGTGATGGGGAGTGTGGAAAGACACTTCGAAAGATCTGCACAATATTAACATGAATGTGAGGAGGGTGTTAGTGAATGTGTGCGGTTTTGCTGGTGCAAGTAAGAAGAAGTATGTTTTTGGGGATGAGGTTATGTAGTAAGTAAGGTAATGGGTAGGGTAGAAAAGTTGAAGAATGGAAATCTGCATGTATGGATGGAAATTATAAGTGAAATGATCAAGAGCGGAGGCGAGATGGTGAGTGATGTGATTTGGAAGTTGTTAGAGTTATAAGCGTTTGATGGAGGTATATGTTCAAGGGTGAGTATGGAGAGAGCGGTAAGTCAGTAGCCACTTGTCGATAAATGCACAAGGGTAAGGGAGATAAAGGTGGAACCTGTAGAAATTGATAGGTGGTTAGTTTGATGTTGAGGTATGTAGGAAGGTATATGCTGTATTGTGGTCGAAAGAGTGCGTCGAGATACTAAAGGACTGATTGTGTGAAGAACAAGGTGCGGTGCGTTTAGGAGTTGGTAGAGGATCGTGTAGATTAAATGTTTACCATTGATAACAAATGATTGGAATAATGAGGGAGAAGAATAATTGTATTTAGGTTATTATGGATTTGCAACAGGGCGTATGATAGAGTTAAAATGCGATAGGTTTGGCAGGCTGTTAGTTGAATATGTGTTGGTGTAGGCTGTCTGATATGGAATAAAAGGTAGTGATGAGATATGTGGGGTAAGCGTGTGTAAAGGGAAATATTAATGGTGTCAATGGATGATTTGGTTTTAACTATGCTTAATAGCGGAGTAAGAGACAGGGTTGTGGATCGTAGTGTCTCTTTGGTTATTTCAATTTGTAAGTATGGATGGGGTTATGAAAGAATTTGAGGTGGGGATTGCAGGAAAGGGTGTAGAATGGTGGAGAATGGAGTTGAGTGAGGGTGCCCTACCTCTTATTGTATATGCGGATGATTTGTGGTTCTGTGTGGCGACTCTGAAGAGATGATTTGAGGAGGATTGAAGTAGAGAGATTTGGCACGGTGTGTGAAAAGGAGGGGCTTGGAAAGTAACGTGGATAAGAGTATTAGGGTTATGGTTTTTGGAGTGAGGCATAGTCCTCAGTTGTGTAGTTATGTTAAGACGGTGGTGAGCAGCTGAACAAGTGTCTCGAGTTTAAATATTTAGGGTAATATGTTGATTGAGAAGGGAACGGTAGCGTAATGCAAGATGTAAGTAGGAAAGTTGGTGAATGCAAGAAGGTGGCCTGTGTGCAGCTCTAATCGTTGGTGAATGCATAAGGGATCAAGTCTTGATGTGCTTATGGTCTCAACATGAGGGTATGTTGTTACCGTTTATGAATTGTGTATTAGGCTCGGTACGTAGGATTTAACCGTGACCTGGGTTCTGGAATTAAAGGGAAGTGATAGATCTTATAAGAGTTCGACATGGGTGTCTATAATGAGATGGGGAGCAAGTCTGTACGGTCTGAGGAAGGGGTGTGCTAGGTTGTGAGGAAGAATGTGGATAGGAGCGCAAGAGAGGCGAACCAATCAATGAATTAGAAGTGAGTGTGGTGTGAGTAAAGGGGTAAAATGAGAGAACTAAATATAGTAGTATGTGAGTATCTTGAAGGGTGAGTATGGTTGTGTTCATTGGTGAAAAAGTGATGAATGATAGCCGGTTGGGTTAAGCGGAAATGTATAATAGTGGGTGAGTGATTTGTTTAGAGAGAGTGAACGAGAGGTAGTGAAGCCAGCGGGTGGTGGATGAGGTAAGTGTCGTGCTGATCGACTGGCATTGAAGAATCGCCTGACAGTAGAAAGGTGTGATGGCAGCTCGTGGTGAAGCCGATGATAGGTCGCGGTGAAAGGAGGAGAAATGGTGAGTTGGGCCAAGGCGACGATAAGAGGTGCATTGTAGTAGGAAGAGAATGCGGGTTTTTGTTATGGGTGCATGGGTGGTGGCACTGGGCCAGGGGCATGAACCTCTTACATTTGACGATTTTACCATAGTGAGGGTCTCGTCAGCGGTCGTGATAGCTCTATGGAGTGGATTTTCGTGTCTGGTGACGAGGCTCTCACTAATTATAACTGGTGAAGAGGGGGGGCGTGTTAAGGCTGGGCTTTCTTATTCGACGTTTTCATGCTTCTCCACTGCTTTTTCTTGTTCGATGCTTGTACAGCACCGTTACCCAACTCTTGGGCAAACGAGGAAGGTGAAGAAGAAGGAGATGTTGGTCGATTGGAGGATAAAGGTGGTGATGGGCTGGTGTATGGCTGCGTGCCGCCGCGTGTGGCAGTATTCGTTATCGGGGTGAGGAGGCGTTGGGCATTAGACATTTACGTTATCTCCCGGCAGGGGCGTCCTCGCGGCTCCCGTTCTTAGTGGCGGGAGTTACACATCGCACGCGTTATGGTGGTTGGTTTCTATGTTGTCTGGTTTGTGTCGCGTATGATGCGTCGTGACGTTGACGTGTCTTGTGTTGAGTTCTGGCGATTCTATAGTGAAGATCGGAAGATCGGCAGTTGTGAATGTGCTCCGCTGCCCGGCGTGCGCGTGTTGGATTGGGTGGGACGGCCGGACCGTCTACACCGACGCGAGTGTAAAGTGCGTCATGTGAGTAGCGTTTACGTCCGGAAGTCGACCTTCGCACACCCCGCATCCGTGTGGTGGCGTCTGCAAAGATATAGTACATATATATTATGATAAGGTGCACTTAGTGAAATGGTAGTATATTAGGTGACATAGTGTAGTATAAGCTGCGGCAGATATGATCACGTACTTATCTAATACTACCTAGTACGGTAGTATATATAGTTATATGTATAATTATAGGGTTATAGTGTATAACTAATAGGGTAGTATTGATTAGATATGATAGATATAGTATATATGGGGTAATATAAAGTGATATATTATAGGGTTATTGATAGTAATCGTCAGTATAAGTACTTATAATATATACCAATATTTTAATCAAATGCATATAGTATAGTTACTATATATATATAGATGTAGTAAAATATATATAGTTTATGTATTTACACACGGTTATTTATATATTAGGATTATCAGTATATGATACTATTATATATACTTGTATATTATTTAGTTAGTAACTATACTATACGTATGATCGGGTGGTTATACTTGGGTAGTGGACCACCTGATTATTGTTTATTTCTTATATCTTTATATTAGTTTATTTTACAAGTGTTTAAAAATTTTGTAGTAAATTCTCACAGAAAAAGGTTCAGCTTTTAAACCTCCTAGGCCTTATTAAATGTGTACAGGCGACAAGAAAATAACGTGTTCTTAAGACTGTTTGACTGTTTTCTCAAAAATTAAAGAACATCTATTAATGTTACGTAAAAACCTTTATTGTTCAAAGAGTGCCTATTGGGTAACTAATTCATCTTTTTAGTTGATTATTTCTGTATGTCTGGGGCAAAATTACCAAAACACAAATTACTTTCATTGTATGTTATCATCTAAATTTCTTGATTAAGTTCTGTTACCAATTTTGCATATCCCTCACTCTCTTCTCTTAATTTTTTTCGTTGTTTTGAGTACTGGACAGGTTAGTATTGAGTTTCTTAGTTATTGAGTATTTATAGTAAGCCGTGGTGGTTATGGTCGCACAGGTTCCAATATTACCGGGGGGTCTTATTCTAGAATGTAAGATTAAAGCAAAATGTTTGTTTGTGGTCGGCTAATTTATTCTTTGCAGTTTTTTGAGGGATCACGAACAATACTCTAATTTGAACATGTGGCTGTATGCTTAAATTCAATATGATCTTATGGATAGTACTACAAATATTATATCTTAGATTAAATTATAAATATTCATTCTTTTCGGCATCACATATATATAACAGAAACTACTAGTATCTTAAACTTATAAATATAAATATTTGCATCACAATAAAATTAATTATATAAGGCGAATTTAAAGTGTCGCTTTAAATTTTTGAGCGAAGAGAAATTTTTCAATATTACTATATTTTATATCTTATTTTTATTTTTATTCTTCTTTGTTTTACATTATTTTTACATTATTCATTTTTATATCGATTTTTGTTTTATTTTTGTTTGTGAACCGCATTAAGTATCTTGTGAGTTTAAAATGATGTGATTCATTTGTATTCGTTTGCAGCTAAGGTGTCTATTATCTCCATGTTAGACACTACTTAAATTACAACCATACTACTACAACTATGGCTAACCATAAGTATTGTAGTCTGCTCCTATTACTATTGCTTCACTACTCTAATAATGTTATCTTGATTTATTCCTTCTTCTTCGACTGATATTTCTCTCCTTTCTCATCTCAAATTTTCTCGCCTCCATTATTGTATGATCACACCACACACTATCTGTTACAACACGAATGTGCTAAATCATAGCAATTATTTGATGTACAAACATCAAACAACAAACTACATCTAACAGAGTCCCTCCACAGACTGCTCTCTTCTGCAACTTTGCCAGGAACTACGCTGGCCTTGATATTGCGTGTTCCGTCGCCTGACCCCACCGCAATTTAGGAGAGATTTTTGTATTTTAGCGAAATGTCATGAGGCGATTGTGGTGAGTACTCCTTCCCTTGCTCTCCTTCCTAAAGAATTCGAGGGAAGCTAGATTCTTCGTTCCCTGCCTCCTCCATTCCCTATGAAGTCCAGAAATCAATCCTAAGTCTTTACTTTCAGTCAAGCTCTCTCTCAAATCCTTAGTCTACTCTTTGTGAATTATTGCGTCGCCTTCTTTCTCCTTCTGATGCTACCAGGTTTTCACGAATTGTTGAAACATGGAGTGTTGGGTGATCGTCTTCCTTCAATGCTTCTTACGCGTATGCTCATCTATTTGGTCCTCTTGCTGAATTACCAAATCCTCTTCTTTGCACTCATTCCTGGAAGTCTTCTGCTTTTGTTAGTACTTACTTTGCCTCTCTTCTCATGGTTGACGCTTGTCTTTCTCAAGAATTTAGCCGAACGTGCGATATTATTATTACATTGGCCATTCAAATCTTGTTTCTTTAATAACTTGATCCATCTTTAACCACATGGGTTCTCCTCCTTTTGCGATCTATGCCTTCTCTTTATACTTTTCCTTCTCATTTGCTACTGTAATTCTTCTTCTCTTTCTCTCCTATGGCTTCATTTCCGCTGCTCTATTTCTACTGTTCCTTGCTTCTCTTAGTATCTGCTCATCTTTCCAAAAATTCCATCTTTAGACCCTCTTACTAACATTCTTACCTTGTTGAACAATATGAAATGCTTCAAATTAATTTAATTGCAACAACAAATGTCCTCTATCTCTCGTTTGTCCATTGCAGCAATCTGTCCATCTGCACTCTTCTCCGACAAGGTCCGTTAACTTCACCTTCTTGTTCTGTTCATTGCTCCAACCACTCCTCAGGGTTCTCCTTTAATGCTTTCTATCATTATCATTTTGGTGTTAGAGATTGTAAACGCATTCCTGCCCGTATTTTAAATACTGCAAATCTTCCTTCATGGGAAACTCCCTCTAGGGAGGACGTAGATCTTTTGCAGCTCCTCCATTGTTCAATGTCCTTCCAATTCACATCATGATTCGCTTGTATATCTACATCTCTATTCGTCTTCGTTTGCGTACAATGACGGCTTCTCTTCTGTTCCTAATTCTTGTTGATGTCTTCTTCTGTTTCTATTTATGAGGTTTAGATGCTGTTTCTTACAGCCTCGCTTTTACGCGTATCTTTGATGGTGGATTCTAATCAATTTTCCTAAATTGAAATCGGGCAGCTAGTTTCTCTATTTTGAATGTTCATGGTTTTTGTTCTTCTCTTCCGCCTGTTGTTTCTCATTTATGGGCTGCTAATGGTTCTAGCATTGCTGTCTATGGTGAACAACCCCTTACTTTATCTATTGGACTACGTCGTTCTTTTGCTGTTGACTTTCTCCTTGGCAATGTTAAATAACATCATTGGTGCTCGATTTCTTACAGCATTTCAATATTCTTATTGACATGGTCAATAGTTATTTCTTGGGTGTAATTGTTCATTCTTTTCTTTGCTAAATGCTGTTTCATTTCGATTTTCTTCTATTTATGGTATCAATATTCCTGATTCCTCTTCTTATTCTTCTTTTCACGCTCTTTTGCATTCTGAATTTTCTGACTTAATCCAGCCTATTTCTAATATTTCTCCTGCGTCTCACCATGTAATGCTTGAGACAGAGGGAAGTCCTCCTGTTTGCAAGGCTCGCAGACTTTCTCCAGAAATGTTAAACGTTGCATGTATTGAATTTGACATGCTTCTAGAAAAGGGTATCGTTTCCTTCTACTTCTCCGCTTCACATTGTTAAAAAATGGCCAGATTCTTTTCGTTTTTTGGCGGACTCAACAGTTTATAAAATCTAAATGACTGTTGCTGGATGATTTATTCGAGTTCCTCACGTTCTCATGATTTTACTTCTTCTCTTAATGGATTGCAAGTATTTCTTTCTCTGTGGAATTTAAGAATCTGCCTTCCTCTTCAAATTCCTTGTTAATCCTGATGATGCCCTATTAAACTTGTATTGGATCTCCTTTTGGCAATTTTCATGAGTAGAAATTTTATGCCATTTGTGGTCTTCGTAATGCCAGTGTGGATTTTTCAGGTTCTGATAGATCATGTTTTACCGTGGTTTAACACCTTGATATAAAGATATAACATCTAGCAGTGATCTATTAGTGTGCTTCTCGTTCTCGAAGAACATCTTTCTCATCGCTTCGTACTAGGGTTTCCCATCGTTTATCTCAAGCTGGTCTTTCGTTGAAGATTTTTGGCAAATTGGTCGTCTTTTGGGTGCTGTTCACTTATTTCTTTGGCATAAGATTATGTTTTAAGGTCATTAATGAGGTGTTTTTGCCATCCTATGCTGCTCTTTACGGATCAGCCTTTTCACTTGCTATTATAATAATATATATAAACTATTTATTTATCTCATTTTTATTTTTTAGATTATTATTTTAATAACATAACATAAAAATGTATATATATGAAGAGAGAGAGGGAGGATAAGAACAGAAAAAAATTTCATTGAAAAAACATCCTACATAAAGTAAAAAAATAGAACAAATATCTTAAGCATTATATAATTCTAAACAAAATAATTTAATATACTAGTGTATATATATATACATATATCATATTATATAATAAATATTAATTAGTATATATATATCATATAATTTATAATATAAGTATATCATCTATATATATATATATATATATATATATATATTAATAAATATATATAATATATATATATATAAATACATATTAAATATATTATTAAATATATATATATATAAATTATAATTAATATATATATATTTTAATATATATATATATTAATATATATTAATATATTATATATATATATAATTATATAAATGAAATATATTATATACTATTATAATATATTAGATTAATGTATAATATTATTATACCTATTGATAGTGTGTTGTGTGTAGTGTAGTATGTGTTATGGTTATATATCATATAAAATATGAATAACATATATATATTTATATTATTAATAATATATCATATATAGTATAATATATTAATATAATAATATATATAAAATTAATATATTTAATTATGATTAATAGTATAGTACTATATTATAAGATAATTAATATTATATTATTATTAATATTATATTAATATATATTAGTATAAGATTATAATTAATATATAAATTAATTATATATTGATATAATATTATAATTTTAATACTATGTACGTGAAGTATACGTATTAATATAATATTATATAATTATATTATATTAGATAACTAGTTTTATTTCACTCCTCATTCTTGCTCTATTATTCCCTAATATATAGATTATTAATTTTTCATAATCTTTCATAAAGTAAATATATAACTATATTTATAGATATAAAATATATTCTAAAACTTACTTATGCTTCACATTCTAATCATGCCTCAGCTCGTCTTTTATCGTTTAACCTATTTCTAATACGATAATGGGTGGCTTCCATTATTTATTGGTTAATAAATTCCAACTTACTATTTCACATATTCCTGTCTTCAAATTTCTCACTACATTTCTTTACTTTTACGGTTATCGTATGTCTTTAGTCTCGTTGTTCGCTGTCATATAGTCTCTAGTACTCAATATAATTTAAATTTCTTCTAAATAATGTCTCACAAATCATCCTCCATCAGTAATACAACTAACATCATATCTACTCATTCACTATCTTATTGCAATATATATCAAGTTTAGTGTATGACAATAGTATAATTACAGCTACAGTCATTCTTGCACTCTAATCTATATGATCTGATGATAATAGCTATTTACAACGTCTATTTCTGTATTATATATATTAAATATAAGTAATACAAGTATTAATATTATACATTAAGTTTTTGATGCATCTAAACATTCTCGTCTAATAACGAATACTTACAACATATATATTATTTCGTCTATCTTTGGATTATCTATGCATTCTAACTTCTATATGTTTCACTTTCAGACAGAATGCTTTTTCCTCTCTTTATTATCCTATTTTATATTATAATATATTATAATCATTATATATACTCTTACTCACAGATCAATACTCATTTATTTATATGCTAACGTATTATCTACTAGTTCTAATTTCTATATATTTACGCAATGCATATTGGTGCTAAATATTTTATCATTTTAACTCATTCAAAACTATATACCTCTGAAAGCTAATTTTCATTTGCTTTTGATTGTAATGTCGTACGCTCGTTGCTGTGTTTTGCTGTTTCTATAGTGTAGCTCATCATTTCAATGTTGATCATTAAATACTATACTACTACATTTAATAACACATTACCATTATCTTTATTTATTTTAAAATTAATCTATTAATTATACTATAATATATATATAATAATATATATTAATATACCTTAATTACTTAATATATATATTATATATACTAGTATATGCTTATATATATATCATATTATTAATCTATTATATATTATATAATTATAATATATTAATAATATATATATATATATATTTAATATTAATAGTATAGCTATACTATATTGTAGTATTTGTTTCACATATTAGAACATGAAACTGGACAAACTATAGCATAATAAATGGATAGCGAGCTAGATAGAGACGAAATAGACTTTTGAGATGTTTAGGTTTTTACATTTCGGTACTCTCATAAAGGCATTTGAACAAAAGGGCGTTCATGTAAGAATATAGATAGAGGGGAGTCTTTTGTAGCCTAGGCTGTTCTCTTTGGACTTCTACACGAGATATATAACCTTCATGTCCAGTATCGCTATATGATGGGTTGTGTAGGTTCATCTCGACATTGTGCTCTCACAACGCTCATGTGTGCCTGCTGATTAGTTGTGTGTGAGAAGAAATGAACGTCGAACTTCGTTGCAATATTGGTTCTTCTCATCTTTTCACTTCAGTTAGACGATGAAGAGCGTCCTAATGGTAAAATGTGTTATCCATGTCTGCCAGTGGTATATAAGTATGGCACTGTTGTCATTATGGACTGGGGGATGATGATAGAATTTAGTATAGACTGACGGGGATAATATTCGAGAGAAGTAAGGGAAGATTTGATGTGTCAGAATTAGATAGAAGTGGACTTATTAGTATTGTTTTGTTATAATGTTATGTGGTGTTAATGGAATGAGATGTGTAAGTGTTGGGTTGTGGTGCGAATTGAAGATGATAGATGTTTGATAGATTGTAATTGTTCTTGATGTTGTGTTTAGAAAATTTTGCAGTGTTTAGTTTATAGTAGCTGAAGTAAAGATATTAGTTTGTGAAGTAAGTGAAAATTTAGGGTGATAGGAGTAGTCTGCGTGCTTTGATGACGAGTCTCGTTCGGTTGTGATGATTGGTCGTATTATATTTATTTAAGCAAAAAATAAGAACAAAGAAAAAGAAACTCTCGAGTTGTATAAAAAACGATAGCATAGTAGAGATACTAATGGTATATAGGAAGTATGGAATAACAGAAGGGAAAAGAATGATGTATCAAGATGGTAGAGTAGTTATACCGTTATATGTGATGTGCATAGGAATGTAAGCATTGGTGAAATATAAAAATCTGCTTGGTGTGGTCCTGAAATGAGAACTAAATATTTATTCCTATAGAAGTTTAGATAGTTCATTGGACACAATGAGAGCGTAAAAGTAATTGCAAGATTTATTGTTTACATAATAATATGTGACAATAGCTGTGTTTAAAGTGTAATAAGTAAGTAAGGATAACTATGGTCTAGAGTAATGAAATTAATAGTAACATATTTATATAAGAATAATGAATATTGAAAAGTGTTATATTGTGTTCAGGTGATCACTATATTATTATATTTAAATTAGGATTTGGGAGTTGATAATTTGGGTGCCGTAAAGGCAGTTATAGGCGTTATGCATATGTATAATATACTGAAATATAATGAGAGATGTTAACCTGTATGTATGTATTTTGAGAAGAAGTACTGACAAAATTAAGTTGGTATATTTAGGATTACATGATTGTTAGTAATATAGTAATCAGAAGACCGCTAATATATATATTATAGTATAATCCATGAATGGTTAATATTAACGTGGGTGAATATGTACTGTGGTAATTCAAGTATATAGATATTATACTCTACGTGATATATTATATTATTATAAGATAATATACCTGGAAGAACCGATTATAAGAAAAAAAGTTAGGAATGAAATGAAATTACCTGACACTACTTGGACAAACAAATGTAGCAATCAAAATATATGTATAATGTATAATCGGGAATGAGATGTTACTTCTAGTTTTTAGAGAGCTTTGTACGAGATAGATATAACAAGGTGCAGAATATAGTCGCAAACATATATAAAGTGAATGTCCGTAGAGTCTTTGGTTAGTAGAAGTACAGGTATTATAGGAGTAGTAGAAATAGCAGTTCTTTTTGAAGTAGTATAAGCCATATACTACAGGGTTATATATTATATTTTGAAACTATATTTACAAATAAACTCATTTAGTCACAGTTAGGTGAAGATAGTAAGCTATAGTTATACGATATAATAGATGCGATAGTTAGTAAGTGTATAGGAGGAGGTATATTCTACTATGTATGACCTCGAGCGTCGCTGTGTAGCGTATTATCTGGTTGGGGGAGTGGTTCGTAGGGTGTGCATAATAGATATTTATAACTGTCAAAAGAATCTTATTAA
>JABUQX010054410.1:0-15000 GCA_015478945.1 Trachelipus rathkii
TATTATATAATATATATATTTATTATATATATATTTTTATATATTATTTATATATATATATAGTATATTTATATTATATATTATATTATTATATATTATATAATATTATATTATTTATATTATAATATATTAATATATTATTTATCTATATATTATATATATATATATATATCATTATATTAATATATTATATTATATTCTTTATATATTAGGAGAAAAATTATTATTATATTATATATATATCTATGTTTATTTATATATATATTAAATGAATAAAAGTTTAATAAATAGTCTGAAGAAGCAGTTGCATGCGGCATCAAAAGATGAGAAAGTTAGAGGTGTTTAAATTATTGAAATTGATGTTTAATATTGATATGTCTATTATATTACATGGAGTACACAAATTAATTAAATTTTTAAGGGAGAAGTTATTGAAAACTGGAATATTTTAGGTGACCAGGCGAACTATTGTTTTTAATAAGAAATTTTTTTTTCCAGAGTAGAAGGGAAAAAGCTTTAGAATGTGGAAACGGTGCTGTAAAGTTTTGATAAACTAACCTAACTAACTAACCTAACCTACCTAACTAACCTAACCTAACCTAACCTACATACCTAACCTAACCTAATTACCTAACGGGTTGTTATTATTTGTAAGTTTTAGAGTGTTGATGCTTTGAGGAGCTTGAATGGATCAGAAATTGAACCTTATTCCAAAAATTTTGAAATCTGTTTTCCCGAGTAAATTGGTTATAAATTTTTTTTATGATTTATATACTTTATTCGCCATTACTCTTCCATTAAGTACTATATTGCAGTCTCCATCATTAGTTGGCCAGAACTGCTTATATTTTTTTGAATGTTCTGCTTCTTTTGAGATTTCTCGAAACGTCGTAAAAATTTTTTTTAGCAATTTGTGTATTTACAACAGAACTTCTGTTTCTATTAATTAATTAATGAAAGAAATAAAAAATTTCGTGTCAGAATATTGTTAAATTAAAAGAAACAAAAAAAAAAATTTTCAATCCGATATTTAGAAGGTTTTTTAAACCAGTTAGACTGTTAGAGAGCAGGTTCTTGAGTCAATTTTTGTAAAGTAATTCAATCAGTGACTATTAAATTTTTTTACAAATTTTTATAAATTTAATAATAGTCATATTGGATCGTGGGATTTAGCATCTATCTATCTTATGCATCGTGCAACAAGAGATATTTTCTATTCACGTTTCAAAACCATTTCTCATTATACAGGAATGAAGACTAACGGAACTGTCTTTAATAAGTGTACATCATAGTTACACAATGGAAATGAAGGAAATTATGAATTATTTTGCTGTAAGGGAGCAAAAACGATATATTATATATATATATTATATATATTATATATATTTATTATATATATTTATTTTTATATATATATATATTATTATTATATATAATTTATGAGTATATATTTTAATAGTATATTATTTCTTTACATTTCAGATATCTATTATATAGTAGAAATAATGAGATTAGTGTATATAATTTTGAGTTTGAAGTCTTCATTGAAAGGATTCTTAGACAGTTTTTACATAATTGTATTTTATATCTTATATTATATATAATATTTATATATATATTTATATTTATTTATATTATTATTATATTAATATTATTATATATATATATTATTTATATATATTATATATATATATATATTAATATGTTCTAAGCATATTATTTTATTTAATAACATTTAAAATAATAATTTTGATTCTTTTCCAGATTATATTGCCGACTAGTTTCGGATGAGCAAATCTTCTATTTCGATTGTGTGTATTCTTAAATTTTTACCAAAAATTATCAAAAGGACAAAGTGTAAAATTTTGTGGTATTTACAGTCAGATATGGTAGATTAATGATTACTAATTCTGTATTAAGGTCTGTTTAAATAAAAATCACTTCAGTATTTAAAGGCTGTTACCAATTAGATTTTATTAAGGTCGGTTTGATTGCCAAAGTTAAGGTTCTAACTAAAGATATTATATATATATATGAGAATTTTTTTTCTTGTCGTTCTAATTAACACTTAAATTTTGTTGTAGCCGGTTGTTGTTATATGACATTTATTTTTTTGTTATTGTCTTTCCTAAAGAGGAAAAATATTCTACTTAAAAATAAAATTATTATCATTTTATCCCTTTTATATTGTTTTTATCCAAAAAAAATTTAATGTTTTGCAGATATTTTTGTTGAAATAATTCAAGATTTCAGAAGGATTTTCTAAGCATTCGAAGGAGCATGTTTTTCATTGTTTTGTGTTCCTTCTCAAAAGAAGTTTCAGATCTAAAAGAAGCGTTGTAATAATAAATTTTTTAATTAGTTTTTTTGTAATATGAAAAAAAATTTATTTAACATTTTTTTCACGTTTAAATAATTTTTCTACTTTATGCGAAGTTATTTTTTAATATTTTTCGTTTTTCTTTATTCAGATTTAAATAATTTTTTGTAAGTCTGAAAAAATTTATTTTTATCTCTCATATTTTTGCCTAAATGTCTCAGTGAAATGAAATTCATGATTTAAACTCTATAGTTCTATGCAAAATTAATCTTTAGATCAAAGCGTAGGTGGAATGTTATTAAATATTGATAGATTTTCGCATAGTACTCCCTCAAGTCCATTGCTAGTAGGATTTAGAGATGGTGTAAGGCAAGATATTTCAATGTTTATGTAAGTGAAGAACGTGGAAACATATTTTTTTGAGGATGGAATAGTTTCTGATAAGGAAAAACTGCGATCATATACTCGGTTTGTAAATCATAAGACTGGATTTGTTTCAAGTTTGGTTAGCATGACGCCAGAGTTGGCAAACGCAACCTCATAGGAAGTGTCTAAAGAGAATTTATTTTGCTGTATAAATCCATTAAGTTCTGTAAATTGTTTTGAGACATATAGGAATTTAACAAATTTTGAATGGAATCCGAAGCAGTCATTGCTACAATTTATTACAGAAGCACAACAAAAGTGTACAGGATTTTCTGGATTCAGCTTCAGCGCAGCACAATATAAGTTTTTCAGATGAGAAGAGGAAGTTGTTTGTATTCTCTACATTATACTGTAATGTGAAACCACAGTTCCATAGTGTGCAGATGGAAAACTTCGAGGTAACAAATTCTGTACCAAGACAAATCCAGAAGTTTTTAAATAAAAGTAATGGTCTGAATTCAGGAAAATTAGTTTCAAATGCTAAGAGATGTCATAGTTCAGAAGAGGTTATTCTTGTTTTTACATCGCAATCAAAAGTAAGTCAGGTTAATAATCCATCTTCTCAGAGTTTTTTCTTTAAATAAGAAATCATCTAATAATTTTAACAATCTGCCTTTTCAAAGTTCTTCTTATGTTAATAATGTATCTGGTTCTAATTCAAATGTAAGTCCGAATGCAAGACATTTATATTGTATGAATTGTGAATCTTACGGGCATGTATCTAGACAACGTGTTTTTAAGCCATTTTGCTTACATTGTAATCAGCCTGACTAGCGTAACTTGGAGCTCTTTTGTTATTGGAATACAAATTGGCTATTTTATTATCTTAATAAATAGAGAAAAGAGTTTAAAATAATCTTATAAGGAATTCGTCTTAAACAATTTTGCATTCGAATGTTTCCGCTTCAAGGGTCAAAATTGTTAAAGATAAGAAATCTTTTCCGCATAAATTTTCAGATTCAAAAATAAATCATAAATCAAATTTAGGTTCTGATATTAATGTTTTTAACGATGTCAGGGATCAACATTCATGTAACAATGCTCAAATATCTTATGTAAATTATTCAAATTCATGTTAGGAGTCACAAAGTAGACATCCGCAGCGTCCAAATTCGCATTTTGAATTAGGGAAAATGCATGAGCAGCATTCAAATTCTGTGAAGGATTTTCAATATCCATTAAATCCGTTGTCGAAATTTGAGAATAAATGTGACAATAATCATTGCTGGAACCCATACCTACAATCAATCATTTGCTCCGACACAAAAGACATGTTCTTTTTCCATCCTTCACCTTTCTCGGCAACGCACTCTTTGCTTTTCATCTAACTCCTGCTCAAAAATTCATACCCAGCACCGGCTCCAAACTCCGGCTCAATTTGCAAGATTTAATAATAAACTTCTTCTTTCTTCTTTCTTCTTCTCCTCTTCTTCATTCTTCTTCTTCTTCTCTTTTAACTCTCACTTTTCTCTTACTCTCTTTTCCCTTTCTTCTCTTTTTTTTCCTTCCTACTTTTCCTTTGCCATTCACCCCTCAATCTGTTCCTTTTCTTCTTTTTTTTCAGGCTGGGTCCCCTGGACTCTGACTTCAAACTCATTTGGGGTTGTTGAAAACTCCAAATTAGGAATATATGTCCTTTAAAACATAGGTATAGACACCTTAATTGACTCAATATGTGACTGGAGCCAGAATTCCGATAGGACTCCGTCCTCATTCCAGGCTACCTCGCGCTCATGTGCACTCCGGCAACTTAATGGCAAACTCGTACTTCTATTTATATCGTCTTTTTCTTCTCCTTTATCTACCTCAATATCACCCACACCTCACATATTTTCAAAACTTCTAATACTCTTTTCTCCCTAGGTTTTATGGGGGCTCCACCAGATCCTCCCTCCCCTCCTCTTGGACGTGTTCGCCTGACGACCCTTTGAAACGCTCAGAGCGCGGATCAGGCATGGCACACCTTCCATCAACCCACCGGTTGGCCATCTTGAAAAACAGGAACACCCTCATTTCAATAAAACCTCCTTTTAAATACCCCTAAAAATAATACTCACTTAATATATACATATTATTTTATATATATACACTATCCGCTATATATATATATATACTTACTAGTAAATATATACTATATAATATTATATATATATATACTTTTATATATTTTATCTATATTATAAGCCATCCTTTGCAGACTATCCTGTGCAACAGTGCCCTTAACGGCGTTCTCTCGATTCCTCAAACACCTACTCGGAAATCATCTCGGCTTTGACACCCTCTCTCAAAACATACTCAGTTCTCTCCATCCACGCCTCGGCTTCTGTACCTACATAGAGACTAAAATAAAACGTTCGCTATTATACCATCTGCATTTAGAAAAAGGTTTTATGGGAACACTAACTCATACCAAACTTACCCCCATACCATGGTAGTTAAGTTGATTCAGTTCCATCATACCCTAACTCGGCAATCGATTCCCATATCCTTTATAACATACCATTTATAACACCTAACATCTCCCCCCTGACTTGTGGTATGGATTTCCATGACATACGATAATATAACTCTCAATGTCTAGAGGTAATACACAAAGTGGGGCGGGTCAACTGAAAAAACCATGCTAGCCTCCCAGTGCTCCGATCTCCCATTATCATAGTCTTCACGTGCAATCCGATTTTCTTATCAGCCCTCTAAACACCCCACACTCTTTCATCTGAAACCAGTTAAGAACACCCCTTATTATCGGCCGTATGCTTTCCGTAATGTAATAATAATAATAATAAAATATACACGACATTAGTAAATTTTTTATAGCTTTGAAATATTTTTAAAAAAATATTTTCCCTTATGGATTTCTCTTTTTATGCGCGATAAATTATTAGATTTTATTTCATTTTTATTGCTCGAAAAATTGTCCCAGATTGAAAGTAGTGAGTGACTAAATTTCCGGTATAAAAATTGCATCAACATAGGATTATTCCAAACGTGAATGTGTCATATTATAAATATATATATATATATATATATATATATATATATATATATATATATATATATATATATATATATATATATATATATAAGACTAGAGTACTCTATGGAATCGGAACTATTAGACTAAATCAAATTCTAGAAATACAACTAAGTCTAGAATTAACTTTGCAAGAGTTCAAATACATGTACGAATCCAAACTTTCTAAATCCCTAAAATACAAAACATACTCTTAAACCACGCTTTTACAGAGGGTTAAACAATAGATGCCTGTGATGTTAAGGGTGATATAATACCAGCCAATAAAAATCAAAGGATCATTACACAAACAGACACGCAATTACCATCTGTTAGCGGTATCATTGCTGAATCCATGAACGTTCTTTTGTCTTCTAGCAGTGATGAAAAGTCTTACTCAGAGGTGTCAAAAGACACTATATCAGTGATCGAACTATTAAACTAGATCAAAATGTAGAAATACATCAAAGACTAGAGTACTCTATGGAATGACAATTATAAAAGTTTTCCACATCTTGCAGAAGTCGTCAGGAATTCTTAGCATGCCCTTCAACAAATGTAGGTAGTGAGCGTCTTCAGTGCTGCAGATCACTGTTATATCTCGGGATAAATTATGCTACGTTCTCGTTTTCGGCATTAAGCTTTCGGTTTTTGAACCATATCTGAGGAATTACAATAGCATTAATATGTAATCCCTATAAAATTAGTGCTTGGTATATACTTCGCGTGCAAAACCGCTGTGACCAATTCTTGATACTCATGCTGGCATAGGAGAAAAACATATATGAGAAAGAGCATATATATATATATATATATATATATAGAAGAGCATATATATATATATATATATATATATATATATATATATATATATATATTAATATGTATCTGCATGTAGGAAATAGATAAAAAATCTCTGTTTCTTATATATATATGAGTGAGGAGGAGGAGAGGAGAGAGAGGTAGGAGAGCATATATATATATATATATATATATATAGAGAGGAAAGAGAGAGAGAGAGAGAAAGAGTTCAAGTGGAAGGGCCAAATATAAAATTTCTAAGAAAGAATAAAATAAGTTAATATAAAATTACTAAAATCATCTTGCCTAAATTATTGTTAAATTTAATTGCATGACATGAGTAAGCAAAGTCCGAGATAACATCTCCAGTTTTTATGTCAATTTGATGAATGTAGAGGAGGGCAAGTCCTGTAAGTCTTTTATCTCTTAATGGTATTTCAAATTTTTTTTAAGAAGTCTTAATGTTGAAAGCTCTTTTCTACTGAAGAGAAGAGACATGGGTAAAATTGCCAGCATTTGCAACAAGATGTAAATATATGGAAATTGTAACTGCGAACAAGAAACCGTTCGTCTATTGCCGTTTTGGACGATCTGTACTGTGGTGATGACATTTCAAGTTCCATAAATCCCATTCTGCTTTTTTACTAAATCTTCAATTAGTTTGAGATCTTCCTTGTAAATGTTACACAATCTTTTATCTTCTCATACGGCATATTACACATGTTCGGTATGACATATTGCAGTGAAGATATAATTTTATGATTTAAAAAACCTCTCTCCTAATGCTGATGGTAAATCATCCAAGAATGGTAAACAAAATGGATATGCGATAATAAGTCTGTGGGTCGGAAGTAGGAATGCTGGGTCTGTATTTTTTGAATTTGTTAATTTTGCACAGCATTTTCAATACTCATCTCAGGTTCAGATACGCATTCCTCCTTCAAAAAAATCTGCTGAAATTCTAATGTTGCATTTTCTCTGATGGCTTCCAGTTTAGTTTAACTTTCAAAGAACTACGCTAGATGCCCTACACATTCTTCAAAATCTGCTGAAATTCTTAGTGTTGCATTTTCTCATAGTTTTAGTTTAGCCTTTAACCAAACTACTTACGAGATTGCCTCCTGAAAGCGACGAAATATATGTAAAATTAATTTAACCTCTGAACTTTGAGACAGCTGATGGAGTATATGATGGCCTAGCAACTCAGGTGTCTCTGTGGGTTTAGGGGGCCATGGGCCCCTGCCCCCCCTGCCCCTGCCCCTGCCCCCCCTGGATTGGCTGCACACTGGTCAATATATATACATATATTTATCCATCAGTCAAACCACTGTGAGCCAGTATTTGTAGATATATATATATATAGTATATATATATATATATATATATAAACATAAAACGAGCAAATTTTAAATTAATATCCATCTATGATGATAAAGAAATTAAAACTATAAACTTTTTAATAATTTTTTCTTCTTACCAAATTGTTACAATATTTATTTAATTTTAGAAATATGAAAATTTTTAAAAATATTCTTTTCTATATTGAAGTAACTATTACATACACATGCATAAACATTTTATTACTTCATTGATGCATCGTTTTGAATTTGCACCTCCCTTCACAATGGGACTTAAAATATTAATAAAACGCATTAAGCGAATGTAATATCAAGACTCAACTTTTACCAAAACTATTAAAGGAAATTTTAAAAATTTTAATAACCTAAAGTTTTAATATCTATTTTAAGTTGTCCTAAAAATTTTTATATTTACTCAACACTTCTTTAAAATTTAATTTTTAACTTTCTTCAATATTCTTATCCATGGGCGTAGACAAGGGGGGAGGACAGCTGTCACTTCCAAATTTGTAAATGAAAAAGATTTTTGAAAATCATTTTCAAGTTGTGTAAAAACTGCTTAATTGTTATTATCACCACTTTTCCTTAACTTGGAAACTAAAGATTTTTTTTAAAATCATTAAAATGATTAGATTAATCTCAATTGTACCTTTTTTTCAAAAGTAAAAAGTAAAAAGTAAAAAGTAAAATGTAAAATGTAAAATGTAAAATGTAAAATGTAAAAAGTAAAAGTAAAAAGTAAAAAGTAAAAAGTAAAAAGTAAAATGTAAACTGTAAAATGTAAAATGTAAAAAGTAAAATGTAAAAAGTAAAATGTTAAATGTAAATGTAAAAAGTGAAGATAAAAGTAAAATGTAAAATGTAAAAAGTAAAATGTAAAAAGTATAATGTAAAAAGTAAAAAGTAAAAAGTAAAAAGTAAAATGTAAATGTAAATGTAAAATGTAAAATGTAAAATGTAAAGTAAAATGTAAAATGTAAAATGTAAAATGTAAAATGTAAAATGTAAAATGTAAAAAGTAAAAAGTAAAAAGTAAAAAGTAAATGTAAATGATAAAGTAAAATGTCGTGAAACTGGTGACTTCCCCATTTTAGAACCAGGCAAAGTAAAAATTAAAAATTAAAAAGTAAAATGTAAAATGTAAATGTAAAAAGTAAAATGTAAAATGTAAAATGTAAAATGTAAAATGTAAAAAGTAAAAAGTAAAAAGTAAAAAGTAAAAAGTAAAAAGTAAAAAGTAAAATGTAAAAAGTAAAATGTAAAATGTAAAATGTAAAAAGTAAAAAGTAAAAAGCAATATTCAGAAGAGCAATGTAAATTGTAATAACAATAGTATAAGTAGTGATGCATCAGTTCAACGGCTAGAAAGATTGGAGAAACTTTGTGAGAATAGGAAAGTTAACAAGTCGAAAAGCCCAAGACTGCACTTTATTAAAGAGAGCAATATGTGTGGAACCACCAAATATAAAAGTAAAAAGTAAAAAGTAAAATGTAAAAAAGTAAAATGTTAAAATGATGAAATTGTGGAAGAGTATATGAGACGTGGATGGAATGGCAGTGCGAGCGTCGGGGTGGGTGTGTATGTTGGTGGTGCTGTAGATATGTGTGGAGAGTAGATATAGATTAGATTATGGCGTGGAGTGAGAGTAGATGATAGATAGAGATTGATGTAGAGGGAGGGGAATGTAAGGTAGGAAAGGTAAATGGATAGATAAGGTAAAAAGTGAAAAGTAAAGAAGTGGTAGACATGTATAGAAATGGTTCAGAGAGTATTTTATTTTTTGAAGATAATCCTGAAAATCTAACTAAAAAAGTTAAAAATAAAGAGTGTAGAATAATGTTAAGTGTACAGTGTGAACTAAGAGTAAAGAAGTCAAAAGTAAGAATGTAAAAATGTAATGGAAATTTTAAAGGAAAATATGTAAAAAATGTAATAGAAATCAAAAGGAAGAAGTAAAATGTAAAATGTAATAAGGAAAGGCGTAAAATGGTAAATAATGAGAGAAGTAAAAGTGAATTGCTAAATGGTAAAATGTAAAAGCCAAAAAGTAAAGAAGAGATGATAAGAGCTGGAAAAGGTGAGATAAAGTAATGAAGATAAGAAGTAAAAGGGGAGGAAGTATAGAAGTAAGATGAGGTGAAACTATGTGTAGAGATGTATGGGATGGAATGTGTGGAGAGAGGAGGTGAGGTGTATTAAAGTACAATGTAAAATAATAAATAGATAATAAATAAAAATAAACAAATAATATATTTTAATATATATAATATATATAATGTATATATTCAAAAAAGAAATATATATTATATATATATATATATTATAATATATATATAATATATATATATATATATATATATATATTATATATGATATATATATAATTATATATATAATTATAATATATATTATATATCTCTATATTTATATATATATAATAATAAATAATAATAATAATAGGAAAGTTAACAAATCGTCATTATAATAATAATAATAATAATAATAATAATAATAATAATAATAATAATAATAATAATAATAATAATAATAATAATAATATATAATAATAATAATAATAATAATAATAATAATAATAATAATATAAATATAATAATAATAATAATAATAATAATAATAATAATATAATAATAATAATAATAATAATAATAATATAATAATAATAATAATAATTAATAATAATAATTAATAATAATAATAATAATATAATATATGAATATAATATTGGTAATGAATAATATTAATAAGTAATAATAATAATTATAATAAAAATATAATATTTATAATAAAATCATTAATATATAATAATTAATAATAATAAAAATAATGAATAATAATTAAAAATAAAAATAATAATAAAAATAATAATTAAAATATAATAATAATGAAAATAATGAATAATAAAGTAATAATAATATATAATGTATTTGAACCACAATTAAGGATGAAAAATTCAAATTATTAATAACAAAAGATTTATTGACATTTAATTGAAAATGAAAACTTCTTTAGGGAAAATGTAAAAATAATTACAGATTTAATTTTAATATTGAATTATATATAGTATATATAGTATATATAGTATATAGTATATTATATATATATATGTATATGTATATATATATATTATATATATATATATATATATATAACTATATATATTATATATATATTATAATATTGTATATAATATATATATATATATATATATATTATATATATATAATATATATATTATATATATTATATATATATATATATATATTATATATATATAGGTATATATAAAATATATAAAAAAAAAATGTATATATATATATCTATAATAATATATATATATATATATATATATATATATTATATATATATATACATACTTATATATTATATATTATATTATATTATATATTATATAATGGTATAATATAGTTATATATATATATATATATATATATATATATATGTATTGTAATCATGTATATATATATATGTTATATTATATATATATATATATTATATATAGTATAATTATATATATTATATATATATATTAATATATATATATATAATTATATATTATATTATATAATATATATATTATATATATCATTATATTTATATATATATATATGGTATATATATATATATTATATTATATATATATATATATATATAATATATATAATATATATATATATATATATATATAAATATAAATATATATATATTATATATGTTATATATATATATATATATATTGGTTATATATATAGTATATAATATTATGTATATATATATAATATAATATATATATATATATATATATATATTATATATAATATATATATATATAAGTAATTATATATTATATATATTATATTATTAAAGTACATGGGTTTTAAGGCTGCCTAGGCTGAAGGTCTTTTAGGAAAAATTTTTCATTGCCTCGAATGTTTCTACCAACGTCTTAGATGTATCCGTAATTCCTGCCTTACAAGTAATTTGTTTCGCTAATAGAAAATCCTTCGAATTCCTCTAGTTTGCATTTTTATCCTTCAGCCCTCCTTGCGTTAATTCGTGACTCGGTCTTCGGTCTCATTTTTCTTCCTTCGTCTTTCTCTTTTCAAGGGGTTCGTCCTTGACGGTCTCCCTTGATGGGTCTGAATTGGACTTTTTGTTCTCTTCCCTTGAAGAAGAGGGCTCCTCCATTGGAGTTCTGCTGCTATCACCTTCTTCCTTGAATTCTGTTACTACCCTTCCTCGTTCAGTAGATCTGTTAACTGTCGTTTTTCCTCATTTCGACCTCGTGTTGCTATTGCCTTTCTAACTTGGAAACTTTTCATGGTTGCTTATCTATTTGAACTTTTTTCTTTGGAATTGTGCAAGCTTCGACTTCTACATCTATTACGCAACCTGTTTCCTTTGACAGACATTGTCTTGCTATGAATTGCAAGCAAGACTCTTGGCTTTTTGCTTCTTCATTCAGATAAAATGAATAAGGGTTCTCTCCTGTCGAAAATAAAGGTGGTGCAGTTGTTGGAACTGACAAATGGGGTGGCAATACGGGAATAATGTTTGTTGCAAAGGGTGAGCTGTGTTGGTTTGTTAGCCGGAACCCTCATGGGCAAGTTGTTTAACAAAATTAGTAAACAATTCAAAAGGAAAAATTGATTATTCTGGTAAGGTGCATCAAACTTGGTTTGTCTGAAATGCTTTGCAAACTCGGCAGAGAGACGAATGTTAGCGTTATTCTGAAAGAGGAGTAGTGTTTATTACATTGTTATTTATTCACTAACACAAATTATTTATTGTTATATTTCTATGTCATCGGCAGTGGGTTCACTTTCGAAGAGTTCTTAGGTAATTGGCTTCCCATAAAAGAATTTCGAGTAGGTAGCTGAGATCTTTTTTAGAAGAGGCTTTCAAGCATCTGATTTCATTCCTGCACTTGATGTACGATAACATTTTCAGCTTGTCCTGGAGGCCTACTAGATAGAAGATTATGCTTGGTGAATATGATCGGTGGATCGTATCAGTTTCAAAAGGATATAGGTTTTTATTTACAGCGTGTGGATGTAGATGAACTTGTATATCTTTGCGTTCTGGCATAGGAATCAATGCAGGTAAAGAATGTCGTGTCTGCAAAGATGCATCACGATTTTCGAACTGTGATTGTGGCATTTAAAGAATCGCTCGTCTTTGATGGCCTGACTGGGAATACAAAAGTTGAAAGCGTGTAAAATAAGACTAATTGTTTGGAAGTGATGGGGGATGTTCTTTGTCAAATGTAGGTACAGGCAGATTTTTTCTCCTTTTCGTGGACCATGTTCGAGATGTTCCATCGATTTCTTCGTCAGATGTCAACAGCGTATCTGAGAGACGCAGAATCTTCGTTATTTCTATCTAAAAAACAAAGAAGTAAGAACTTCAATATTATTATATATTATATATATAATATATATATTATACATATATATATATATATATATATATATATATATATATATATATATATTATATATATATATATATTATATTATATATATAAATATATATATATATATGGGTGAAAAACTTACAAAGCCCCGATTTGATATCTTGAAAACTACGATAGGATACAAGAAAACTAATAACATTGGAATGCAGCGCATGAATTTGCATGAAAAATCGATTTTTTTTATTTTTAAATTTTTTTAACTAAAGAATATCCGCGTAATCCGCAAAGATGCAAAGAGTTCGGGGTCTCTCGGCCGAATCGGGGGACGAAGGGGAGAACTTCGTCCCCCTCTGTTCCCACCCGTCGGCTCGATGCCCCCTAAAAATCCAATTTCGCATACACAATTTCATACGCTGATTCCACATATGTTATTAGTTTTCTGTACCTATCGTAGTTTAAAGCGAGATATCAAAAAAAATATTTCATTTTTCCCATACAATTTCATACGCTGATTTGTGATGTTATTAGTTTCTTGTACCTATGTTAGTTTTCGAGATATCATGGGGGTAACTTCTTTAGTTTTTAACCCACGTATACTATATCATTATTATATATATATATATATATATATATATATATATATCTATATATATATATATATTAATATATATTATATATATATATATATACTATATATATATATATGTATATATATATACTCTTGTTCTCCTCTTTTCCTTCATCCTTCACTTCGAACAACGTATGACACATCACTTGTTCATTATCCGTGTTACTACTATCACTACTATATAAAACAGTATTTCTACCCAAAAACGCATCCATACTATTTAGAAACTCATCAGTACTACTCTCATAGACACTCTTACCTCTTCCCATACCACCTAGACTATCCACTTGTCGATCAACATTACCACTTTTACTACTTACTATATTATTATATATATAATATATATATTAATTAATATATTATTATATATATATATATTATATATATATATATATATATATTTAAATATATTATAATATATATAATATAATATATATATATAATATATATATTATATTAATTAAAAAAATATATGATATATATATTATATATATATATATATATTATATATATATATATATATAATTATATATATATATATATATTATTAATATATATATATATATATATATATATATATATATATATATATATAAACTCGCGGGCAAATTTAATGCATCACCCGTAAATTTAATTTGAACTCTTTCATATTGGAAAATGTAGGGCTAGAGTTTGGTTTTATTTGGTTCATACCTAACTCGAGAGTGTTGCACAGGGTTATAAATATATAAACCGTATGTAACGACAGTGTGTAGGGAATTAAATGGCATAATAAAGAAAACGAAAAAAATATGGATATGATGATTTTATTAATCAGCAACAATATTCTACAAATTGCAATGTGAAATGCAGCATTAAAGGTGTCCCTAATAATGGGTTTGTACCCCTTTGCCCTTCCAACTTCTCCAGCGATTCGGTATTGTGATGAAATGATCTTGGAGATGGTCTCCTGAGGGATGTTGTCAAAGCGTTTGCAAGCTCCCTGAGTGTGGACGGGG
>JABUQX010054411.1:0-12500 GCA_015478945.1 Trachelipus rathkii
ATTCTACAAAATTTATGTAATGAATATATTAATATATTAATATATATATATGATGTTATAATTATATATATAGTTAACCGTATATAATATATATTAATTATATAAAGTTGTAAATATTAATACTCGATATAATAAATGGGTACGATTATATAAAGAAATAAAGGGTGGGTTGAGATGTATGTAGAATTAGTGTATATTTTAATATTAATATTATTACTATAGCTATATTAACTATTAAAATATCAAACCTACCCGCCCCTTCACTACTTTCTACTATTACTCTACCCCTCATCCTTAATCAATGATCTAGTTATACTTACAGCGATCTTTAATTTTGATTCTATATGTCATATGTTTTTTATAATTGTCATGCATTTAAATTGGGTAACTGACATACACAAATACATAAAAGTTCATTTAAATATCAATATTACTATTAAACCAATAACCAGATTTTATAAAATGACTAACTTAGTAACAAAGTTTTTATCATGATCATATTAGAAATTATTAGCTATTAACATATCACTAACTGAACTAAGAAAGTATCTCGTATATACAATTAGAACTATGTTTACAAACGCTATAAACTATATTTATACCTTATCGCTCATCTTAAACAAGTTCATTCAATCTTAGTTATTCAATTCATAGTTCCTATACTTAACAGCAGGTAAAGTATATTACTAATCAATTACAGTACATCAATAGTAAACTGTTCAACTAGTTACCTATTGTTTTCAAAACGCATCTTGTTAACATTATACGAATAGAGTATTTTAATATATTACCTTTTCTGTATAAAATTCATTTAAGCAAATAAATTATTACAAAGGAAAATAAGTATCTACGCGCGATTCCGATTCCGCATTATATAAGTAAGTCGAATATTATGCTGGGAGACAAACGTAACAAGTATTATAGACAGTAATAAAGCAACAATTGATTGACCCATTAACCGTGAATTTTCTAATGAAATATATCAAAATGTGAACTTCAGCTATTGACATTAAACCTGTATCTACAGCATGAGTATAATAGAGTCACATAGTGGCTTAAAGACTGTGCACGCGCGTTGGCTTGAGAAGTCAAGGTGCGGTAGCATAAGAGTTTAGATAAAACATCTTCTTATGTCTTCTTCTTTTATGTCTTCTACCGAACGACGATTATATCTACTTTATAAAATCAGGCACAAACTCTCCGCCTTCTTATTTTTATACCAAGACGAAAACTACCCAATTCGGAATAAATTTGTTTATGAAAATTTCTGTATTGTCTGTCGAGAGTTTTATTAATTTTATAAGTTTTTATCATATTATTTTCATTTATTAATTTTTGTTGTATTTTATTTTTTATGATTTAAACTTTTTTTTTTTTTATCATTTTTTTTTTTTATTATTTTTTTTTTAAGCTTATTTTTTAATTATATTACTTATATTATTTTTAATGGATGTATTTTTTTTTTTTTTTTAATTATTTATTACTTTATTTAGTGGAAATAGATCTTTAATAATATAAATTAGAAATTATGTAAAATCTTTAAATTTTTTTTTTAATTTGAAGATTTATTTGTACTTAAAGTTAAAATTAATATTGTATATTAATTTTATTCATGTTTTCATAACTTGAAAATTTTGTTTATTATGTTGTTTTAATATTTTTTTTTTATTTTTTATTTAATTATTATATTACAATTAATATTAAACTAAAATTAAATTAATTTAAGCTGTTTCATGTTTTTGATTGTTTACCGATCAAAACCCACCGCTCTATATTCCTCATTCTAGATATATAATATACACCTTTAGATCTATTTTGACGTCTATTGTTATGCTACAATTATGATATCTATCGATCTTATATGATTCATAGTTACAAATTTATTTTTGATATATTAAACATAACTTAACATAAAAACTTTAATTATTTATTATTTTATTTTGTTTTGGTTTCCTTTAAACCATATTTCCTCGTTATTCATAATTTTAAAATAACATTAAATTTCATTTCATTGTTAATTTATTAGTGAAATATTGTTGAAAGTCATTTGAAAAAATATACTATTATTATTGAATATAAATTTAAGTAAAAATATATCAGTTAACGCTACAGTTCCCCTTCTCATTCTCTACCCAAACTTAACCATGATCTATTGATCTTTTGATCTATTGATTTACTCTAAATTGAACTTCCAATTGTTCACATTATATATTTATGGTGTTATAAACAACACGATATAAACTTTATTTTAATTTATTTATTTCTGGATTCTTTAATGATTCTTTTAAAGAAATTGCGACATTTTCAAGAAAATTGATTCTCTTTGTCTTCTTAATGTTATATGACTTAAATTTTATTTTATGCATTAATTTTATACATACTATATTAAATCAGTTATATATCAGTTTAATCCAATACCTTATTTTATACCCAACTTAATCCCTGCCTTTAACTTGATTTAACTTAATGTTAATCGTGATCTATTTTTGTATATTCTTTATAAATGATTTTATTGATTACTTATCATGATACTTAATTGAATCTATTGATTAATTTATCTAGGTCTATAGTTCTTTATTGAATTAGGGAGCATTAAATGTTATTATTTTTACACAATCCCACTAAACGCATATTATTATATTATAAATTATATGTTGATAAATTATTGAATAAATAATATTAAATCAGCCGTGTCAAAATAGTGTATTAAGTGATTTAGGGCACGATAAATTTGCAGTATAGTATAACAATCGAAATACATCGTTCAGATACGAAGCAAAATTACGGTCAACAGTTTTTATTTTTTTATTTTAAATCGTTTAATCCATGCTTTAAGTCACTAATCGGCTTAAATATTTCGCCGATATATTTCTGCCGGATTAATTTTAGAACACTTAAATATATTAGGAATTATTTAATTGAAAATAATAAATTAAAACTCAAATAATATATATATTATAATAAGTAATAATAATAATACAATAATTAAATATATTATATAAATTAAATAAAATAATAATAATAATAATAATAATAATAATAATAATAAATTATATTATAATTAATAATATATACTAATTAATAATAAATATAAATATAATATGAATATATAAAATAATTTAATAATTAATAATTGAATAATAATATATATAATAATAATAATAATAATAATTAAATATTAATAAATAAATATCATATATTATAAATAAATAATAATTATTTTAGTTATTAATAATTTAATAATAATTAATAATAAATTAGAATATATTTAATATTTAATAATTAATCATATAATAATATAATAATGAATAATGAATTAAATAATAATAATAATAAATAATAATAATAATGAATACTAATAATTATAATATTAAAGGTATATAAATGATATTATATATTTATAAATATAGTAATATATATAAATTTATTATATATATAAATATATAATATATATTATAATTTTATATATATAATATAATATTAATATAATATATTATATATATATAATTAATTATTATATTTATATATATATATTAATTCTTTACCACATTATTTGGGCATTTATGAGTATTATTAATTATATAATTATTTACCAGTGCCTATTGGTTCGCCTTTCTGTTATGTCAGTTAAATTATTTTCATATCCACTTACTCACATTTTATGTTGTTTTCGTCCACGAAACATTACATATACATTATATTTACTCACATACTAATACCACTTTATTTCTTCTAAAACCATTCTCTCTGGTCTACCGCACAACAAATGTCAAATTTTATTCAACGACATCCCTATCCCTTATGGAGAGTTCTCTAATAGACATGTCTAGGGAGAATGTTATAAAAAATTGCCCACACTTACTATTCTAGATATGTCCATAAGATAATATACTGCTTATTGAGAACGACAATAATATTGTCTGGATTAAAGGTGGTAGTTTTCATTTAGCATGATTGCGAGCTGTGCAATACATAACCTATACATTCATTTTGGTGGCTCTGCACATTAGGAAATTCATGTAATGACAAATGACCTTATAGTTGAGACACAGATAGTGCAGTAGCTTAGCTTCTGCCTGCCTATCTATTCCTTTTCGGGAGAGTTCGAATACATGTTTTATTTATTTAAGTTCTAAGTCCTACTTGTATAACTTGACAATTGCATCAATGGAGATTATTTGAAAATGAAATAGAGATGTAGGAAGAAGTCTGCTAGAAATGATATGTATTTAGAAGAGGTGGCAAGGGGATTAATTCTGATATGCTTCTCTGTGACTGGAAACAAACGAATGTCACAAGGAATCGTGATTGAATAAATGATGAGTGTAGATGTGGTGTGATATATAAGTGTAATAAATTAGTGTTAATTGCTTGATATGTGATAAACTAGAGAATGAAGTAAGGGGGATAGAAGGATTTGCAATTCTGATTTGAATGATGAATTGTTGGTAAAGAGAGCTATGTGATATGATTTATTTGTGTGTGATGAGTAGTTAAAATAAAGTACTAATTAGTTTAAAATATTTTTATGTTTGAAAAAAGTGGTCAAAAATTGTGTAGGGTTGCGACTTAATTTAGAACTGATGCCAATCTAGATAGTTTTGAATAAAAAATTAGTTTATGATAATTATATGAGAGTACGATTTAATCCTGGGCATATTAATTATAATATGACATAATAGTATATTAAATGTTTATTTAATGATTATAATTATTTTTATTATATATTTGATCGTATAGTGTTCTGCTACGACGGAGCGGATGCGGATGTGTAATATAATCTAGTACTTTTGTGAGATATATTACATAATTATTATTAATATATTATATATATATTAATTTTCCAAATAAAGATTTTACCAAGTTATAGGTCAAGTAGGTTGTAGCTTAATTTGTCTAATGATTTTTTGAAGAAATTTTTGGGAATACTAGTTGGGGTCGCTAGCAAAACCAGAAGGCATAATTATATAATTTTGGAATGGATTGGAATCTAAATCAGGCACTATGACACAAAATGTAGAGATTTCCTTTTAAGTTTCAATTAAAGTAAATGGATAGGCATTTCTACATATTCAGAAATCCATAGTATAAACATTTAAATTATATTACCATTCTCCTGGAGAGCATGAAAAGTTACTTATGTTTCGAGATTCGAGTTTTGGTAAACTTCCTGGGAGAAAGGGAAATATGCTCTCGGGGGTAACTACTGGGGGGTATATTTTCACACGATATTTTTTGGGAATATATTTAGTTGAATTATACATGTGGTTTGCAAAAATAACTTAAGTATCTGTTTTGCGGGTAAGTTGAGGCACATAAGGTTTCGAAACTCGCATTTTTACTAAGCGCCAATATTTGGGAATATTTGTTTGAAGAAATTGTAAAGTAAATGGAGGATAAAAGCAGTTAAATGCTGTTGTTGTTGTTGTGTTGTTTTGGACTCCCTCTTTATTGTAGGCGAATGCATTACCTCAATAGCTTAGGAGTGCTCCTTATATATATACTATTATTAATATTATATATATATATATAATATATGAGTATATATATATATATGTAAATATATATTATTATATACTATAATATATTATATATATATATATATATATATTTATATACTATATTATATATATATATATAAGATAAGTGTAAAAAAGCTAAATGTGCTTTGAGTGTGTATGGTTCTGGTGTGTGTTGTGTTATTTTAAGTCTAATGTTTGTGTTCCTAAAAAATATGCTGACTGCAGTGATCGAAAGAGCAGAAAATTAATTTCTGCCTTGTGCTCTTGTCTTCCTTATGATGGTTAATTACTTCGAAATGGACCGCTTAGGATTAGTTTCTTTTTTTTTTTTTTATCTGCAAACTCTTTTCTCATTAAATCTTCTTTACTTCCACGTTGCTCTATTTGGATAAATTAAAAGCTACGAGTCTAAAAAATTACTATATTTCGAATATCTGTCGAACCTATATATATATGTTATATATTTATATATATATATATATATATATATATATATATATATAATATAATATTATATATATAATATATAATATTATATATATATATATATATATATATATCAAACTAATTACATAATACTATGGCAGATGCTACTTACCCTTGTTTAAGGCTATTTATGCTTTTATCTCATTCACAGTTCACAAGGGGTGAATGTAACTCCAGTTTATACTGGTACGGTTTCCTAAAGAATGGACGGTGCGGGTGCGTCTGCTGTCTTTCCTGACCGGTTTTTCAACCTTCTCCATCGTCCCCGTGTTCATAGCTTTGAATTTTTTACGAGGAGAATAATTAATGGTTATACATTATTGCTTTCTCGAATTCTATTCTAACCAAGACACCTTTTATGTACATTCTAATCAGAATTCGCTTGAGGCTTCCTCCGCAGTGCTTAATCTCCTATTCTATAAAACACACAATGTATATCTGTTCCGAATCAATATTCTTCGTTGCTTCACCCTTGAAACATAATCAATACTATGTTGGGACCCTTCATGTCAAGGGTCACATTGGCAATGATATCGCTGCATAGAGAAGGTCAAAAATGGCCGAACCGTCTTCTTTTTCGAAGCTGTTCCAGTTACCTCCGGATGGCCATTTCGACAAGGCCTCCTCCGATCAACTGATTACTATCCGGCTCTCCGATAAGCTGCTTTCGATCTTATTGGCAGAGTGATGAGATAATAGCGAGGAGCGAAACTTGAAATCTAAAGCCGAACAATTTTGGGTGATGGTCTTCTCCCCTCAACGGAAAGCGCTTGATAAGTACGAGGTGATAACTTGAACGTCTCCGTATTACCATTTCCAAGTATTCACTCTACAGTCATATATTGTCATGGAACCCTCCTCCATTTGCAATTTTGCCGTCGCCTATGCCGCATAATCTCTCGCATATCTTCAATTGATTTGTCCATAACTGGAGCCCATGCGCCGTCGCCATTTTCTAGCTTTTATGGTCTAACTTACACCTTCTATAAATTATCCTATCTTTATCTGGATCTTTCATTAAGTTACTGAACTACTATTTTTCCCTGTATGCTTAGAAGTGTATTTCTTTTACAATTTTGATTCTGTTATATTAATATTAGGACTAGTTAGTAATGGTAGGTATATTTTTATTTAGTTTTTATTATTTGGAGAACTGAATATTATGTTCGCCATTCATAATGTTCGTCTGATATTTTAAAAATGTTTATCAGACCCTACTCATGGAGGCCTGATTATTCAACCCAGTGTGGCCCAGCATTCTTTGATGAGCCGTGTTTGGACTCCATGTGAGATTGATCAATATTATATATATATTATAATTATATATATAGGTGATATCTATATTATTATATTAATACTATATTATATAGTATTGATATATAATGATTATATATAAATAGCTATACTATATAGTACCTTATATCTATGATACTAAAGTATAAAGTTAGATGAAATATTTTGTAAGGAGGCGGGCCTTTATCTTTTCATTCTAAAAGTAATTCTATAAAAAGTATTCCATGGGTTTAGCGATCATGATACTTTAAAGGTTATTAGGACGGTGAAATAGCTTAATTCCTTTAATTTATCAATAATTTTTATATATTCATACTTAGAGTTATATTGATTTGGTATCCTTCTTGATAACTTATGAGAGATTCATTTTATTCTTTCTGATACGCGCAAGTTTTTGCCTTTTATTCTATCTACATTTTTGGGGGTTTTTTTATGTTTTATATTTATTGAGGCTTCTTGGAGAGGGACTTACAATAGGCGGGATATGCCATCCAACCGGGCAGAACGAAATACTGATAAGGAAACGCTTAACACGGCCATCAATCGGAATTTACAGGATAAGGTTAGAAACCATCTCAATTATGGAGAGCTCAAATGTTTGCTCTTTTTGGTATTTTTCTAGCAATTACAGTATCCGAACTAATAACCAGCTGAATAAACACAGTTTTGTTTGCAGTCGTAGAATATTTCAGTATAATTTAAATTGAGCAAGGTGGCAACCGGGTTTTGTGACTTCACATCTGCAGAGATCAAGGATATAATCAAAAAATTGTGGGGAATAAGAAAAAAAAAAAATTCGTTCTGGGGAAAAGTAAGAGAAGCCGCGCTTGTTGTAGGTAGATATTATTTAGAGGAAGCTGAGGAAGTTTATCAAATTTTAGGGAGAGAATTTTAAAATTTTTATTAAATTGAAAATATAAAATTAAAATTAAGATTAAAAATTTAATTAGTATGAATATTCTAATTAAATCAAGAGAAGAGAGAGAAAAAAAATTTCAAATAAGTTTTTCTTACAATTATAATTATTTTTTTTTTAACTGAATTACAGTTAGAAGCAAATACATTATTTCAGTCACTATTCTTGGATTTAAGAAGTCAGGGATAGTTTTGGAGCTTAAAAAAATTGAAGCTACAATAAGGGATTTCTAAGCAATATATAATTTATGAATATTTCGGTTCGGTCAGTTTATATTTTGTTTGTAGGGTTCTTGTGGCAGGGAAACTCCCTCCTGCCATTTTTTTTCCATGTTAGATTGCAGGTGTATGAAAAATACTTTCTGCTGCAGAAAACACCCTGCAGTCATACGAGATATGGGGCTAACAACAATAACAATAACAACAGCAAATTTAATAATTAATAATAATAATCAAATAATAATAATGAATAAGATAATAAAATAATAATAATAATAATAATAATAATAATAATAATAATAATAATAATAATAATAATAATAATAATAATAATAATAATAATAATAATAATTATTTTATTAAAATTATATTTATATATAATATATATATGAAAGAAAAGTTCCCGGTAACCATATATATATATATATATATACTTTATAAATATATATATATATAATATATCCTTTTAGATATATTAAAATAGTATAGGCATATTAGTATATACGAATAGTAAGTAGTATCTAACGTTAAATAATGATAGTTGTGATAGGTATTATATATAAGGTTATTGGATGATATAACGCGAGTGATACAGTTCCTCGAGCACCTTTGCCTCGCAAGCGGTACCTATAGGATAGAGTGATTAAACGCAGCCAACATCGCTCCGCAATAGATAGAGGGTCAAAGTCAGTAAGTACAGAACAGTTTATAAGCCTTTTTTGCCGTTGACTCGACTACTAATTAATATATTATTATTATAATATATAGTATATTTATATATTTACATTATATGTATTTACTAAATAATAATTATATTATTCAATGTCAAATAAACTAATATTGGTTATAGATTTTTCAGGGCTTTCTGGGACGCATGAAATAATTCATAGTAGCGGCGACTGATTTGTCATTGCATGTATTTTTATATAAAGGCCATCAACCTTCCAGGGGCTTAATATTATGTTGACTCATTGTGTTTGGAAAAAGGTAATCATCGGGAGCAATGGGGAAGACGTTTACAAGAAGGTTTCTCAATTTTCTTGGGTAATATCACCAAAAAGATCCACTTCACGATAAATAATGATTATTAATGGATCAAAATTAAAAAAGTAAAAAAGTTATATTTTAAGGCTTTTTTTTTTTCTTTTATTATTTTTTTGTTTTTTTATTTCATTTTATTTTTTTTGTTTTTGATTTTTTTATTTTATTTTTTATATTTTTTTATTATTTTTATTTTTTCAACAAACAGTACTGGAAAATCAGGGGTGGTATATGCAGTGTTGGGACATGTGGTTATTATTTACAATAACAAAGGAATACATTAAATATCTGTTCGGGTGATTTATTTTACTTTTATGACTCATCATCGATGGCTTTTGACACAGAAATGTGAAACATTTATAACTAATTTCTGGTAAAATTAGTTTCTCGGCTAATTTTGTTCATATTTTAGACCATGAGGTGACAAGAGGAGAACTGTGAAATTTGAGTACCTGTTAAACACAGCTGATGCATATCAGTATCTCTCTCTCTCTCTCCTCTCTCGTCTCTCTCTCCTCTGTGTGTATAGCGGAGCAACTCAGAAAAGGAGGAAAGTCTCATCTAACAGTTTCTTAATCAACAGAACTTCCGCCTAGCACCTGTTGCGGATGTTGAGGTTTTTCCAGACATTTTTTTTTGTTACATCGTGGTTAAGTTTCTTCCTCATCCTCGCTTCTTCCCATTCTCTTCTTCTCTCTCTCTTTCTCTCTGCTCCCAAAGATCTGTTTATCTTCTACCTTTCTCGCTCTTTCCTCTAACTCTTCTCTCTCTCTCCCTCTCAAAACGTTAAGACAACAACATACACCAGGAGAAAAACGATACGAAATCGCTCTAAGCATATCACTGAATCATTATAGAGTATAGTTGATAATTGAGTATATAGGTATAATTTAACAGTCAGTATATTTTATTAGTATATGAATGTAGATTAATAATTATTATTTATGGATGAGAGTAACTAGTATAATATAATATTTGTATTTACATAAGAAAAAATGTTAGTCATATTTACATAATGTGACTTTTTACTCTATGACAAAGAAATATTAATATAAGTAAATATTTTTTCGATTGATGAAGGAAATACTTTCATAAGGAATTACTAAAATAAAAGTCGACTTAACGGGGGCTCATCACACACACAGGGACACTAAAGCCTTAAACGGAAAACTGCGGAAAGAGGGGAGTCACACTAGCTATTTTCTCTCGGGGGATATTGTATTGGGTACTTATTTTTTCTGCTCTTTTTTCACTAAATTTCAAAAATTTAATTTAAAATATTCTCAATTATTTTCTGGTATTTTATCATTCTTATATTTATGCAAAATTTCGGGGGACATATAATTACTATGTAGTATAATTATTGGGCTGTATTTTTGTATTTGGCCTAAGAAATGACCATGTGCAATCGTACCAAGCTGATACTCTTTAACTCCCTAATAGCCTCGTCATTTTTTAAAAAAAAATTAAGACTATTCTAGGAAGTGAGAACGAAAATTAACGCAATACGCAGCCAAAACGCTGTTATTATTTGCTCATCAAGCTCAAAGTGATTTTGCTTCGGCTGTTAAGTTTGTTCACTGCAGCATTATTGCCTCAGTGTTCGTCCCTGTGAAGTAATTGTTCATTGTGGCGTAACACCATGTTTACCGAATGTTAACTTCTCGAGAAGGAGGCACTCGAGTTAGCGCAAAGCACAGTACGTATATGACTATTGAAAGTTTTAATGTCACGTTGGCTGCTCGACGAAAATTGTCAGATAATTAAGATATTAATATTGAATTTAAGTGCTAATGTATGAGAAGCGTTAGAAGAAGAAATTATCCATAGCATCATTTATTCATCATAAAAATCAAAGGTATGACGCGGGAGACAATCAAAAAATGTATGTGTTGATATTTAGTTTAACAGAGTCACGCGCCGAAGATGCTAAAGCAGCAGGTAAGGATTCACCCCTTATATTATATTGAGTAATTATTATATTATCTCATTTTATATTGTATTTAGAGAAATATTGTAAATTTATATCCAACCTTCTATATGATATATATATCTATAACGTAATATATATATATATATATATATTATATATATATCATATATCCATATATATATATATATAATATATATATATAATATATAATATATTATAATATATAATATATAATATATCTTATATTATTATATATAAAATAAGTATATATATAAATAATATATATATATATATATATAATATATCTACGGTATATTAGTTTGCGAACGCAACCTAAAATAGTGGGCATAAATCGATATGACTTTGGACGGATGCGTATAGAAATATGACTTTCTATGCCAGTGTTTGAATCGTTACTAGCTGGAAGTACTGTTCTAGGATGGTGACGCAAAGGGAGGAAAGAAAGTAGGTCGTCTTCAATTGTTAAAAGGTGTAGAACTTGTAAAAATTGGTTCATCGAGGTATATGGTCACGGTGACGTGCCGCAGGTGCTGGGGGAACCAATACACTGAGTAGCAGGAGACTATTTACCAATATAGTGGATGATGAGTGTTGCTAGAGTGTAATGTGTGGTTTCATCGGCGTGGAGCATGAATGTCGGGAAGTCCTGTTCTCCACACGTGGATGGTGCAACGGAGAATGATAGTATCCAGGAAACACCATCGGTGATGGATTCGGAGCTTTTGGGTGGAAATTCTACAGAAAGTGTTTTTGCACTTAAACTGGTTACCATATATTCTAATATATATTAATATATAGATATATATATATTATATATATATATTATATTTATTATATATATATGTATATATATATATATATGAATAATTATAAAATAGTTATAAGTGTATAGTATATAATAATATCATAGTATATAAGTTAAAAGTAGATTAAAGTAGGATCATGATAATATTACTAATATATTAGTTAAAAGGGAGCGAATTCATTTTTTTAGTGACACGTGTATTATTAGTACTTATATGACATAATAAAAACTATACTTGGTCTGAAATATAAGAAACGGAACACGA
>JABUQX010054411.1:17500-23083 GCA_015478945.1 Trachelipus rathkii
TGGAGTTTAGATTATTATATTATTTATAATTCATTTATACACTCTTATATTTACTTATTATATTTTACTCTCATTCTAACAAGTAGTGAGTTAGTAGTGAGTAGTAGTAGTTAGTTAGTTATAAGATCGCTCAGTCATATTATGATGTATCTAATGTCCGAGGAAGTATACAATTCGAGCATGGGCTTAGCTCAGGTGTGTACTCCACTGTTGTAAGTGACGAGAGTATACATACCCACTGGGTGCCCCCCTGGAAGGGGGCACCCCCCCCATCCGTGGAATCAATAGTGTTCGCTAAATCCTGAAAATTTGGTTTGAGAAGATTCAGAGTGAGTCGTGGAAAGAGTTAGTAGTTGGAATTCTGAGGAGTCGTCCCGGACCCCGATGCTGAGCCAATGCGGAGCCGTGTTAATAAACATACGTATAAAACACAGGTGATGGCTGTCCCCTTCCGTCTATAGTTAGCGAGGTGCGTTGATGAAATGCGAATATTGTGTTAAGACCGTGGCATATTAGTCGTTCTCAGAGTCTCCCACAAAGGGATCCACACCTAAACATTTAAAATATTGATGTCAAAGTAATTTGATAAAATAATATACAACCTTTTAGGTTGTATCTTAGGAGTATACGGGGTAAAATGATCCGATTTGACCAAATTCGGGGACCCAAAGCCCCACGAATTTCGATACCTTTTCTCCCAGAAACGGTTGAGCTTATGTGATCACAGCCTTTTTAGGTGATATCTTAGAATGTAAGTGGGTGTTTAAATGCAAATTCGTATTTGGTACCAAATTCGCGGCTCCCAGAGCCCGACACAAACTGGAAACTCGCTCAGTGAGAACCGACCGAAAACTCACCGGATTCAACCTATACAACCTTACTAGGAATGAATATCTTACGCGTACACCGAGAATATAACACATAGCCTGTGGGACCATCGGGTCTCAACTCCACTCTTCCCTATAATCATGATGATAATTCCTCTATCTTCACTTACAACAAAGATAACTATCTCCACAAAAATCTAATCATCTCTTTATATATGGATCCCTCAAATTTTGTGTGACACTTTCTCATTCGATCTTTGACCAAATATTTACATTTAAATAAAAATAATGCAACAAACCTTACTTTCTTATCTTATATGATTGAGTACTGAACGCGAAATTTCAGCGTGTATACAGCTACCTTTTATAATTACCCAGGCAATCATCCACTCCATAATGGTGCGCGACCCTATAATAAAATAAAACTCGTATAGTGCCTGCTACATTTAGGTAATAATCCTGCAACCAAACCAACTTAGAAAATATTGACTAGACTATTTGAACTCCGGAATTTTACTACTCTCGTTTCGATCTCAAGTACTCATTATCGTATATGGGTTAATAATTCGATATTCACACCCAACCAGGGGATCACCACGCCCCACCCTAAACTGAAATACTTCTAGCGCGGTAGAATATATCGCTCCTTTTTGGTATACACTCTCCTTATGTGTTATCTTCGATACAGAAAACAAAAAAAAAATAAAATAATTAAAAAAAAAAAAATACTAAATAATAAATAAATTTTTAAAATTAATTAAAAACTTAACACTTAATACATATCTTATTCAAACGTCAATATATAACATTAAACATATCTCTACAACAAACAAATATAAAAATTGTGACAGTTTCTCTATTTTCTCTCTCACAATATTTTAAAATTAATTCATTAAAAAAAACTACAATCATATAAACTCTTTTATTACTTATTCCCCTTTCTATTCTCTTACAAAAAATATATATACCCTAACCACTCCCCTTATATGATATATATTGATATCAAACCCCTCTCACTTAGAGCCTTCGTAGACAGCATGCCTTTCAGTTGTACGCCCTTTCGCCATTCCTATCACTCTCATCATCTCTTTCACATCAATATTGTCTAATATATCCATATATGATCATTATATTGATCAGTTAGTAGACTACTTATTCTATGTTTAATATATAATTACTGATATATACTATAAATATACAATATATATAACTATAATAATATTTATTTAATATATATATTATATATATAGATATTTGAATATTATATTATATGATATTTAATACAGTATATTTTGAGTTATTTTTATCAATATATATAATTTATTATTATATATAACTCGTATAGTATCATATATATATATATACTATATATTTATTAATAATAATATTAATAATTTATGTGAGTTTTATTCTTTAGTACCTCATTAAAATAATATAGTATTATAAATATACTAATATAAAATCATAACTTACTCACCTCCAACTTAGCTACTCCACACTCGATACTCGTTGGATTTTAGACACAAGGAATAGTAATATATATTATTATATATACTATAATTTAAGCATATATAATTTAATATTAATCAATTAATTGATATAATATAATCCATTTGTATATATAATATTATATCATTTTAATATCATAATATACTAAATATATCAATAATAATATTAATATAACGACAGTAGGTTCCCCCATCTATCAGTGTCCTGATAGTATTATTTTTATGCCCTAAGAAGTGCAGAAGAGATTTCTTAGCTTAGACACTATTTTCTATAACTAATATCTATATTTAGTGTTAGATATTTATATTCAATAAATTATATTTTATAATATCCAATATATTGTATTATTATATAATACAAGCTATCATTTAAAAGCCAAACTATCATACTCCCCAACGATTATAGCTAACGTAACAAAGTTGGTTCTACATCTAAAAGCAAACATTAGACATCACCTGATACGATTAAACGTACATTCACAGAACCAACAGCATCTTAAAATGAATAAACATTAACATTAACAAGCTTTCATACTTAACAACAGGTAAAGTAAGACTACATTGAGCGCAGAACGTAGACTTGCTTACACTTTTCTAACATATCATGGATATGTTTTTACATTAATAGGTAACATTTAACAAAAAGTTATCAGCCAACTTGTTGTAAAGATCATACTGGTCACATGGAATAGATGACTAACGTATCAATGTTTATCACAGTGAATTAAAGGCAAACATAGCTCATATGAACTATGCATTATTAATGTACACTCACAATAAGTACCTTACGCCATTTCTAAATATAACTACAGAAATAAGCAACTCAATACAGTTTCAATTAACTTAACACAACTTGTAACGTACTAAACATTCTGCATACAATTAATAACTTATTCACACTTTTCAACCATATCTCCTAACATATTCATTTCTTGTTATTTTACATTATCAGTAACATTTAACAAAAATTTATCACAATCTTGTGTAATCTATCATACTGACCAACGAAAATACGCTATCAGCAAAGATTCTCACATCATAAACTAACATACCATAACTAATGTAACACTCTAATGTATGACATCAAATCGACACATCTATGCTCGATAATCACTAACATTACAAAAGTTCCAATACTTAGAACAGGAAAAAAGTAACTAACATACAATACAAAAAACGTAACCTATTCATAGCGTTTTCAAACAATATCACTCTAATATATCATCACTATTTTTCTATGACTCCGTAATCTTTTTACTTAATCCATCACCGTATACTTATATATAATTAATCTCATTTAATATAGGAGGTCTCATATAATACTATTAGAAAATGTTGCTAAATTCGAAATTCGAAAAGAAATTAATTGGCTCAAATCACTAGAAAATTCATATCGTTGGACTGTAACATATAATTTAAACTTAATCATTACCGAGACTAACCTAATCATAAACCTTAAACATCCGAATAATAATCTATGTTAATTAATGTTAAATTTAGAATAGTGGGTTTCAAAATCAAAGAATGGAGAATCAAATAACTATATAAGAAAAATAAAATATTTAAATTCTTTTTAAGTTCAAAGATAAGTTATTAAAATCTATTAGAATATTTAATTGAAATTTTAATATTATTATATTCTTTTAAAATATTTGTTTTTAATAAATAAATACTTTTATTATTGTATTATTTGAAATTATATATATTCATATATTAAAATATAATTTATTTTGTTTATAATATTTATATAATAATAAACTTTATATTATATAATCATATGTTAATATGTAAATAAATATCTTATATATTATTTTAATTATAATAATTGACTATATTTTAACTATAATTTTTAAATATAAAATGATAAATAATATTATTGTAGTTTTGTTAAATATACTATAAAATTCACGTATTATAATTCACTAGATATAATTCTCAACTTTTACTAATTTACTTTATCCTCATCATATTATCACCTGTCACTAATCCACTTGTAGTCTTATTATATGGGGATTGATTTCATATTATTTAGATATTCTCTAGTTATTATAGTAATAATTCACTAACTTACGTAAGTATTGTATATCATCGTGAAAGGATATATAATACCTGATAATATATGTATTATTTATTTATTTATTACTAACTTTTTCATATTATTTAATCATAAATCATAAATATATATATATATTATATTTCAACATGCTAATTAATATATTAATACTAATTTAAAACATATCCATGTATGTTAAAGTGATTTAATGTTATATATGCATTTCATAATGTAACGCCTAATTAATTATATTACTTATAAAAATAAGAAAAATAATATAACAACTTAAATATAATAATGAGAGCAAAATCCATTCATCATAATATATTTTCTAATAATGTAAATACTAGCTCAAATAAACATATTAGATACGAAACTCATTATTCATATATTTTTATATTATGTTTTAACATAATAAAACTTTTATTTAATTAAACTATATAATATCATAATTATTAAATACTTATTATTTGTTTATTAATAAATATTCATTATTGTCATAATTATATAAATTTATTATATTTACAAATAAATACATTTTTTATAAATATAACGTTTTAAATATATATATTATACATTTATTTACTTATAAAACTTATTATTATTGATATATTATTTATATATTTTATATCTTAGTGTTTAGTTGTTCTGTGTTTATTATCAGTTGATTTTTTAACTTTTATAACATATTTTTTACATATAATAATAACATACATATAAAGTATTAAATTACATATTAAATATATACCAAAGTCATTTCACATTGAAAAGAAGTTACAGTTATTCATTCTGATCCTTGATTGCAGTAAGTATCGTATTAATGGTATAACATCCGAGACCTTAAAAAAACAATCATATCATTGGCAACAGTGAAATAACTTGATACGTGCTTGAGCCCAGTAACATCATAAATGTTACACATCTTTTTTCCAAGACAGTGTCATTCACATATCACTATATGATGTGTACTATAACATATTTAACATTAACAGTTAAAGTCACGAAAGTGCATGAGTAAAAGGGAGTATAAATAATCCTATATAAACCTTTTTAGTTCGGGTTTTTCACTATTATTATACTGGGAGTAAAAGCAAACATATCATATTCTGAACTGAATTATACACACTACGTATGAGATACATAGAGTGCTTGTGTGTAATGTCGTAGTGTTGCTCTTATGATCGAGATGAAATGA
>JABUQX010054412.1:0-15000 GCA_015478945.1 Trachelipus rathkii
AGGAAGTTTCTTTAAACATTATAGTTTTTACTTAAAAATTTTATTTATTTGTTAATTTGTTTTAAAATATTTTGTTTTTATAAAAATTTATTCTTTTTATGTTTATAAGTTAAAAATTTGCATTATTTTACGTACCTTAAAGCCATAAATCAGTAAATCAGTAATCAAACTGCCCTCCATACCTCATACCTCTCCATGATCTATTGATCTATTGATCTATTGCATCTATTGATTAAAGTCATATTTTGTATAACATAAACACAAAAACTTTTATTTATTTTGTTTTGTTTTCTTTAAACATTATGTTTTTACTATAAAAATTTATTTATTTTGTTTTATTTTTTTTAAATATTTTGTTTTTACTAAAAAATTTATTCTTCTTTTTTATGTTTATAAATTAAAAAAATTTGCATATTTAATACCTTTAGCAGTAAATCAGTAAATCACAGTAATCAAACTGCCCTCCATACCCTCATACCCTTCTGTGATCTATTTGATTATTGATCTATTGATTATTGATCTATTGATTCAAGTCATATTTTGTATAACATAACACAAAAACTTTTATTTATTTTGTTTTGTTTCTTTAAACATTATGTTTTTTACTATAAAAATTTATTTATTTTGTTTTGTTTCTTTAAACTTTTCGTTTTTACTAAAAAATTTATTCCTTTTATGTTTTAACTTAAAAATTTGCATTTTTTTAATATCTTAAAGCAGTTAAATAGTAATCGTAAATCAAACTGCCCTCTCATACCCTCATATCTATTGATCTATTGATTATTGATCTATTGATCTATTGATCTATTGATTCAAGTCATATTTTCTATTAAAATTCAACACAAAATACTTTTATTTATTTTGTTTTGTTTCTTTAAACATTATGTTTTTACTATAAAAATTTATTTATTTTGTTTAATTTTCTTTAAATATTTTGTTTTTACTAAAAAAATTATTCTTTTTATGTTTATAACTTAAATTTTTTTGCATATTTACATACCTTAAAGCAGTAAATCAGTAAATCAGTAAATCAAACTGCCCTCCATACCCTCATACCCTTCTGTGATCTATTGATCTATTGATCTATTGATCTATTGATCTATTGATTCAAGTCATATTTTGTATAACATAACACAAAAACTTTTATTTATTTTGTTTTGTTTCTTTAAACATTATGTTTTTACTATAAAAATTTATTTATTTTGTTTAATTTGTTTAAAATTTTGTTTTACTATAAAAAATTTATTTTTTTATGTTTATCTTAAAAAATTTGCATATTTTAAATACCTTAAAGCAGTAAATCAGTAAATCAGTAAATCAAACTGCCCTCCATACCCTCATACCCTTCTGTGTATCTATTGATCTATTGATTTAATTGATCTATTGATTATTTGATTCAAGTCATATTTTTTATATAACACAGAACAAAAACTTTTATTTATTTTGTTTTGTTTCTTTAAACATTATGTTTTTACTATAAAAATTTATTTATTTTGTTTAATTTGTTTTAAATATTTTGTTTTTACTAAAAAAATTTATTCTTTTTATGTTTATAACTTAAAAAATTTGCATATTTACATACCTTAAAGCAGTAAATCAGTAAATTTCAAACTGCCCTCCATACCTCATACCTTCTGTGATCTATTGATCTATTTGATCTATTGATCTTTGATCTATTGATTCAAGTCACTTTTTGAGTACATAAACAAACTTTTAATTTAATTTTGTTTTTGTTTCTTTAAACATAATGTTTTTACTATAAAATTTATTTATTTTGTTTTATTTTCTTTAAATATTTTGTTTTTACTAAAAAAATTATTCTTTTTATGTTTATAACTTAATTTTTTTTGCATATTTACATACCTTAAAGCAGTAAATCAGTAAATCAGTAAATCAAACTGCCCTCCATACCCTCATACCCTTCTGTGATCTAATTGATCTATTGATCTATTGATTTATTGATATATTTGATTCAAGTCATATTTTTTGTTAAAATTGTTATGTTTTCTATTTATTTGTTTTGAGTTCTTTAAACATTATGTTTTTTACTATAAAAATTTTTTTTATTTTGTTTAAATTTGTTTTAATATTTTGTTTTTTACTAAAAAAACTTATTCTTTTTATGTTTATAACTTAAAAAATTTGCATATTTTTTTACATACTTAAAGCAGTAAATCAGTAAATCCAGTAATCAAACTGCCCTCCATACCTCATACCCTTCTGTGATATTGATGCTAATTTGATCTATTGATCTATTGATCTTGATCAAGTCATATTTTTATATAACATAACACAAAAACTTTTATTTATTTTGTTTGTTTCTTTTAAACATTATGTTTTTAATATAAAAATTTATTTTTTTGTTTATTTGTTGTAAATGTTTTGTATCATTGAAACTCGTATTGCTTTATGCTTAATAACTTAAAAAATTTGCATATTTACATATCTTAAGCAGTAATCAGTAAATCAGTAAATAAACTGCTTCATATCCTCAATATACTTCATACCCTCATACCCTTCTGTGATTCTATTGATCTATTGATTCAAGTCAATATTTTTATATAACATAACACAAAAACTTTTAATTTATTTTGTTTTCCTTTTTTAGATAATTTTTTTTTTATAAAAAATTATCTCATATGCTTAACTTACTTTAATATTTTGTTTTAACTAAAAAAAATTTATTCTTTTTATGTTTATACACTTTAAAATTTTTGCATTTTTTACATACCTTAGGCATTAAATCAGTAAATCAGTAATTCAAACTGCCTCTCATACCTCAATCTTCTGTGATCTATTGATCTATTGATCTAATTGACTCAAGTCATATTTTTGTATAACATACCACAAAAACTTTTATTTATTTTGGTTTTGTTTCTTTAAAACTTTTCGTTTTTACTAAAAAAATTATTTTTATGTTTTATAACTTAAAAAAATTTGCAATATTTACATACCTTAAAGCAGTAAATCAGTAAATCTCAGTAAACTCAACTGCCCCATAACCCTAATTACCTTCTTGTGATTATTGATCTTATTGTCTATCGTCTATTGATCTATTGATTCAAGTCATATTTTGTATAACATCAACACAAAAACTTTTATTATTTTGTTTTGTTTTCTTTAAACTTTTCGTGTTTTACTAAAAATTATTTATTTTTGCTTATTCTGTTTAAAATAATTTTGTTTTAATAAATTTTCTTTCTTTTTATGTTTATAACTTTAAAAATTTAGCATTTTTACATACCTTAAAACAGTAAATCAAGTAAATCAAACTGTATCCAGCTACCCTCCTGCCCTATCATGATCTATTGATCTAATGATCTATTGAATCTATTGATTCAAAGTATCTTTTTGTATACACATAACATAAAAATAAATTCTTTGCTGTTGTTGTTGTTGTTGTTTGTTGTTGTTTGTTGTTGTTGTTGTTGTGTTGTTTGTTGTTGTTGTTGTTGTTGTTGTTGTTGCTGTTGCTGTTAAATATATCATACGTTCAAGTTAAATGAAAATATACAACACTTTTTCAAACATATCTCTAAAATATTAATGTTAATTTTTACATTAAAATTGGTAATATTGAAAACTAAACAAAAATAAATATCATCTATCCCAATGACATAAAGCATTCGTTAACAGTAACTAAAATTAAAGTTTTTTCAACTACCAGCAGAAAGAACGCATAGCAATCTCAATCTGAAACTATACACACAAACGCTCAAAATATTATTATTATTATTATTATTATTATTATTATTATTATTATTATTATTATTATTATTATTATTATTATTATTATTATTATTATTATTATTATTATTATATCAACTAATATATGTATATGAACATAACAAAACCTAACACACCATATACACACACACACACACACACACACACACACACACATACACATACACACATACACACACACTCACAATAAATATAGACACTTTACTTAATAACAGCCATAACGATGATTGTATGGCTAGTGCAATAAGTAAAGTGTCTATATTTATTGTGAGTGTGTGTGTGTATGTGTGTATGTGTATGTGTGTGTGTGTGTGTGTGTGTGTGTGTGTGTGTGGTGTGTGTGTGTATATATGGTGTGTTAGGTTTTGTTATGTTCATATACATATATTAGTTGATATAATAATAATAATAATAATAATAATAATAATAATAATAATAATAATAATAATAATAATAATAATAATAATAATAATAATAATAATAATAATATTTTGAGCGTTTGTGTGTATAGTAAAGATTGAGATTGCTATGCCTTCTTCTGCTGGTTAGTTGAAACTTTTAATTTTAGTTACCTTGTTAACGAATGCTGTATGTCAGTTGGGATAGGATGATATGTATTTTTGTTTAGTTTTCAATATTACAATGTTAATGTAAAATTAACATTAATATTTTAGAGATATGTTTGAAAAAGTGTTGTATATTTTCATTTAACTTGAACGTATGATATATTTAACAGCAACAGCAACAACAACAACAACAACAACAACAACAACAACAACAACAACAACAACAACAACAACAACAACAACCACAGCAAAGAATTTATTTTTATGTTATGTTATAGCAAAAAGACCTACTTGAATAATAGATCATAAGATATTAGTCAATAGATCCATGAACAGGGCAGGGGGTAGCTGATACGTTTGATTAAGATTCCACAAACATTACGTATTAAAATGTATTTTTTTAAGTAAGAAAAATAAAAAGAAAGAAAATTTTAATGAAAGAAATAAGGTTAACTGAATAAGCAAAAATAAATAAATTTTTTAGTAAAAACCGAAAAGTTTAAAAAGAAAATCAAAACAAAATAAATAAAAGTTTTTGTGTTTATGTATACAAATATGGCTTGTGCAATAATAGATCAACTAGATCGATAGTTCAATAGGATCAATAGATCACAGAAGGGTATGAGGGTTGGAGGGCAGTTTGATTTATAATTTAGTATTTACTGTTTTAAGGTAATTTAAATATCAAATTTTTTAAGTTATAAACATAAAAAGAATAATTTTTTTTAGTAAAAACGAAAAGTTTAAAGAAACAAACAAATAAATAAAAGTTTTTGTGTTATGTTTATACAAAATATGCTTGAATCAAATAGATCAATAGATCAATAGATCACAGAAGGATATGAGGTTATGGAGGGGATTTACTGATTTTTTACTGATTTACTGATTTACTGCTTAAGGTATGTAAAATGCAAATTTTTTAAGTTATAAACTAAAAAGAATAAATTTTTTTAGTAAAACAAAATATTTAAACGTAAATTAAAGCAAAATAAATAATTTTTTAGTAAAAACAAAAATGTTTACAGAAACAAAACAAAATAAATAAAAGTTTTTGTGTTATGTTATACTAAATATGACTTGAATCAATAGATCAATAGATCAATAGATCAATACGATCAATAGTCTAAAAGTAATGAGGGTATGGAGGGCAGTTTTGATTTACTGATTTACTGGATTTATGCTTTAGATATGTAAAAATGCAAAATTTTTTAAGTTATAAACCATAAAAGAATAAATTTTTTAACGTAAAAACAAATATTTAAAACAAATTAAACAAAATAAATAAATTTTTATAGTAAAACATAATGTTTAAAGAAACAAAAACAAAATAAAATAAAAGTTTTTGTGTATGTTATATATAAAAAATGACTTGAATCAAAAGATCAATAGATCAAATAGATCAATAGATCATAGATCACTAGAAGGGTATGAGGGTATGGAGGCAGTTTGATTACTGATTTACTGATTTTACTGCTTTAAGGTATGTAAATACGCAATTTTTAAGTTTAAACATAAAAAGAATAAGTTTTTTAGTAAAAACAAAATATTTTAAACAAATTAAAAAAATAATAATTTTTATAGTAAAAAACATAATGTTTAAAGATCAAAACAAATAAATAAAAGTTTTTTGTGTTATGTTATACAAAATATCACTTGAAACAATAGATCAATAGATTCAATAGATCAATAGATCAATAGATCATAGATCAACAGAAGGGTATGAGGTATGGAGGGAGTTTGATTTACTGATTTCTGATTTACTGCTTTAAGGTGTATGTAAATAATGCAAAAAAAATTAAGTTATAAACATAAAAAGAATAATTTTTTTAGTAAAAACAAAATATTTAAAGAAAATAAAACAAAATAAATAAAATTTTCATAGTAATAAGTTTATGTTTAAAAGAAACAAAACAAATAAATAAAAGTTTTTGTGTTTAATGTTTATTAAAATTGACTTTTGAATCAATGATCATAGATCAATAGACAATCAGATCAATAGATCCGCAGAGGGTTGAGGGTATGGAGGGCAGTTTGATTTACTGATTTACTGATTTACTGCTTTAAGGTATGTAAAAATGCAAATTTTTTAAGTTATAAACATAAAAAGAATAAATTTTTTTAGTAAAACAAAATATTTAAAGTAAATTAAACAAAATAAATAAATTTTTATAGTAAAAACATAATGTTTAAAGAAACAAAACAAAATAAATAAAAGTTTTTGTGTTATGTTATATAAAAATATGACTTGAATCAATAGATCAATAGATCAATAGATCAATAGATCAATAGATCACAGAAGGGTATCGAGGGTTGACGGTTTGTTTAACTGATTTACTGATTTACTGCTTTAAGGTATGTAAAATACGCAAATTTTTTAAGTTATAAACATAAAAGAATAAATTTTTTTAGTAAAAAAAATATTTAAAAACAAATTAAACAAATAAATATTTATAAGTAAAAAACATAAATGTTCTAAAGAATCAAAAACAAAATAAAATAAAAGTTTTTTTGTGTATGTTATACAAATATGACTTGAATCATTAGATCAATAGATCATATAGATGCTAATAGATCAATAGATCACAGAAGGGTATCGAGGGTATGGAGGGCAGTTTGATTTACTGATTTACTGATTTTACTTGCTTTAGGTATGTAAATATTCAAAAAATTTAAGTTCTCAAACTAAAAGGAATAATTTTTTTTAGTAACTAAACAAAAAATATTTAAAAGAAAATTAAACAAAATAAATAAATTCTTATAGTAACAATATAATGTTTAAAGAAACAAAACAAAATAAATAAAAGTTTTTGTGTTATGTTATACAAAATATGACTTGAATCAAAATAGATCAATCAGATAATAGCTAATAGATCAATAGATCCACAAGAAGGGTATGAGGGTATGCCGAGGGCAGCTTTGATTTACTCGATTTTTACCTACTTTTTCTTCCTTAAGATATGTGTAAATATGCAATTTTTTAAGTTATAAACATAAAAAGAATAAATTTTTTAGTAAAACGAAAAGTTTAAAAGAAAACAAAACAAAATACATAAATTTTTATAGTAAAAACATAATGTTTAAAAAAGAACAAAAAACAAAATAAATAAAAGCTTTTGTGTTATGTTATATACAAAATATGACTTGATTCAATAGATCAATAGATGCAATAGAATCAAGAGATCAATAGATCACAGAAGGGTATGAGGGTAAGGAGGGCAAGTTTGATTTACTGATTTACTGATTTACTGGCTTTAAGGTATGTAAATATGCAAATTTTATTAATTTTATAAATAATAACAAGAATAGATTTTTTTAACTAAAAAAAGATACTCTCTTTAAAAACAAATTAAAAACAAATAAAGGGATTTAGAAGGGACAAACATAAATGTTTAAGAAACAAAACAAAATAATAAAGTTTTTTGTGTTAATGTTATACAAAATAGTGACTTGAATCAACTAGATCAATAGACTCAATAGATCAATAGATCATAGATCATGGAAGGGTAAATGAAGGTGTATGGAAGGGCAAGTTTGATTTACTGATTTACTGATTTGCTTTTGCTTTAACGGTATGTAAATATGAACACAATTTTTTTAAACTTATAAAACATAAAAAGAAAAATTTTTTAGTAAAAACAAAATATTTAAAACAAATTAAACAAAATAAATATTTTTATAGTAAAAACATAATGTTTAAAAGAAACAAAACAAAATAAATAAAAATTTTTGTGTTATGTTATACAAAATAATAACTTAAATCAATAGATCAATAGATCAATAGATCAATAGATCAATAGATCACAGAAGGGTATGAGGGTAGAAGGGCAGTTGAATTACTGATTTACTGATTTACTGCTTTAAGGTATGTAAATATGCAAATTTTTTAAATTTATAAACATAAAAAGAATAAATTTTTTAGTAAAAAAAAATAAATTTAAAAAAACAAACAAAAATAAAAAACAAGTTTTTGTGTTTATGTTTATACAAAATTGCTTGAATCAATAGATCCAATAGATCAATAGATCAATAGATACATAGATCAATAGAGCTGAGGAGGGCTGTTTTTGATTTACTGATTTACTGATTAACTACTTAAAGGAAGTAAAATATAATTAATTTAAGTTTATAAACATAAAAAGAAATAAATTTTTTAAGTAAAAAAAAAATGTTTAAAGAAAATAAAAACAAAAATAAATAAAACAAATAAAAATATATATATATAAAAAAAAAAAATTAAAAATAAAAATTAAAATAAAATAATTAAACTTTAAAAATAAAGTTAAAAAAAAAAAAAAAAAAAAAAAAAAAAAAAAAAAAAAAAAAAAAATAAAAAAAAAAAAAAAAAATTAAACACAAAGTAAAAAATGTAAAAAAAAAAATTATAAAAATTAAATTAAACATAAAGTATAAATGTAAAATAGAAACATAAAAAAATAGCAACCAATATATGCATGTTTCAATTTAAGAAAAAAATTATATTAGTTAGCATTTATAAAAAGAAAATGAGATTTGAAAATATAAATGTCAGTCTTGAACATTTAGAAAGACGGGTTATCTTTGCAAGATGCAATGCAGTTGACGATATGTACATGATAGAACAGAATCAGTTATGTGAACAGTAATAATATTGTATTATTAAACGAATGTTTACTAACTAGGCACCGCACCGGCTCCATCATCGGTGCCGTTGTCAACTCCTCTGATTCCGTACCCGATTCTTTCCAGAAATCCGACTCTGGATCCTTTCTCCAAATTTCAACCTTCTACGAACATTCGATTTTTTTAGGGGGGAGGCGTCCCCTCCGGGGTGAGCACGGGGACATAACCTCGTCTACGATGAGGTTACGTCACCCTTATACGGGGAGCCAAGTTTGAAGAAGACAAGTCAACTAGAACTCATCTAAATTGAGTGGTGAAGAAAAGTGTGGGTTATAAGACTTATTCCTAACCCTTCTTAAACTCAAATATTGGCCAACCGGACCTTAAAACTGGTCTCGCCACCCTTAGGAACCCTTAATTTGACCATTCAAAAGTGTAAAACGTAGTAGTTTCAGAGAAAGTCTAAGGCATGTCGGCCTTTGACCTGGAATCCCTGCTTCATTAGACTCAACGACCTCAGAATCGACTTCCCCGACTTAATGAACCCTTAACTCAACACCTCAAGCGTCAAAATCTGACAACCTTACGAAATTCCAAGTCATGTCGGCATTTAACTTAAATTCCCTGTTCCAAACGCCTCACATACCTCATAAACGGCTTCCCTGACCCAAAAAACCCATAGATGGACACCTCAAGCGTCTAAATCTGATGACCTTACGAATTTCCAATCAAGTCATGTCGGCATTTGACTTGATTTCCCTGTTCCAAATGCCTCACATACCTCATAAACGGCTTCCCTGACCAAAAAACCCATAGATGGACACCTCAAGCGTCAAAATCTGACGACCTTACGAATTTCCAACCAAGTCATGTCGGCATTTGACTTGAATTCCCTGTTCCAAACGCCTCACTTACCTCAAAAACGGATTCCCCGACCCAAAAAACCCATAGATGGACACCTCAAGCACCAAAATCGGACGACCTTACGAATTTCCAAGTCATGTCGGCTATTGACTTGGTTTGACCGGTTCCAGAACCTCAGAAAACGCATCACCGACCTCGAAAACCCCCAATTTGACGCTTCAAGCGTTAAAAACGCTTGAAATCTCGAAAAACGCGGTAAAAAACACGTCGATCGAAGGCTCCGGCTCCGGCTCCGGCTCCGGCTCCGGATCAGGCTCCGAAATAAAAATCTACGGTTAAAAATATGTACAATCGGACCTGAAAAAAAATAATAAAACATTCCAGCATTCCAGCATTCCAGGCTCCTGGAAATCTGGCTACCTGCTGGCTACCCGGTGATCGTGCAATACATACTCATTATATATATATATATATATATATTATATATATTATATAGATTATATTATATTATATTATTATATGTATTTATATATATATATATATATATATATATATATATATATTATATTATATATATATATATATATATATATATATATATATATAATAAAAATATATTTAATATATAAAAAAATTTTATATATATAAATTATGTATTTATTAATATATATTATATTAATATATATGCCAAACAAAACTGAATTCATTAAATAATTTGATTATTTAAAAAATACTTTTGTATATTTGATGTGAATACTTTGTAATAATTACGAATATATGGCGAGAAATGCCATAATTGTAAAGTTGTTAACGGTTGGCAAATTGCCCCTCAAAATTACCCATGTCCTTTTATTGTTATTTATTTTTGTAGCCCGCGAATTTTGTTAGTAGAGAGATACAAATTTTCGAAGCGCACGACGCTATTATAAACTTACTGTAAATAATTTTAATAATTAAAATAATAAATATATACGAAAAATATCTTTGTTATTGCCGTGACATAAAATAAGAAGAAAAATAAAAATTAAAGTTTAAGTGAAAGAAAATCCATACTTTTCGTTGGGAAGGCTTAGACCTAGAATAAGTCCTTCCACGTTGGTGTATCCCAGGAGTGACTTACGAATTAACAATAAAGAAATAAAATATAAATTACGAATGTTGAAATAACTATATATAGAAAAAAAAAAAAAAAATTAAAAAGTAAAATTTCAGTGAAATTAATAACTTTAGAAAAATAGGCCAATATAAGCCTAGGCTACTCACGCACGCACATAATTGCGTTCAACAATAACAATAAAAAGACTATTGGTTTTAGTGCATTCATAAATAAAGCAAGAAAAAAAATCTACAGATATAAAAGTGAAAAACATAATAATAAAGAAAAAAGTTTTAAGTTAAAACTAGGCCTAGTACTAGTTTAAGAGCCTAGCCTACTGAACTATCTGTCCTCTCTTAGGGCCTATATAAGTAAGCTACAACTATTATTATGGCAACAGGCCTATTTTTATAAATAAATGGTTTTAATAATTTTTTTTTAACAATTTTACAAAATTAGCCTACTTGGGTAATTGTGTAGTTAAAGTGAGTCAAGTGCTTTTACTACAAAATAACTAATAAAACAGTGAAATAAAGTTTTTAAGTGAATGTACAATTAAGACTGTGTAAAAAAAAAAAAAAAAAAAAAAAAAAAAAAAAAAAAAAAAAAAAAAAAAACTTTTTGTGAATTACAACGATGACTTCGACTAGAAGCAGGTCTGGTGCTCAAAATTTAAATAATCCACCGTCTGGAATTTCTATACATCATGTAGATGTTGAAATAAATGAAAATGATGGACAAAATGAAAATCTAAATAGAAACGATGGTCACAACTCAAATAACTCATCGGTTGAGAGTGATCGTTCTCGCACCCCATCACCCGAACCACATCGAAGAACTAGGAAAGTACTCTCTGTGCAGGATATTCCTCGGTTTGAAACAAGGGATGTGGGAAAGTGGTTAGATAGAGTGGAATTTCTATTTAGCCTATATTTTGTTACTGATAATATTGAAAAAGTTCAACTTCTCGGTCCTCTCTCTTACCTTCGGCTATAACTTCAAGAATAAGCTATCCTATCAACGACCAAACATATGAAGAATTGGTTCGCCTTGTAACTGAAACTTATGCTCCATCTGATAAAGAGAAAGCTGAAAATTTATTTCGGCAGGAGCTTAAACCTGGTGAAAAGCCCACAGCATATCTTAACAGAATTAAAGCATCATTAGGAATCCGCAGTTATCAATGGCTTTTACATCAAAATGAAAACCTTATGAAACAGATGTTTCTTCGTGTTCTACCTGAGGATCTGGTACCGTTATTAACGGTTTTGAAAGGGGATGCGGATATTCATAAATTGGCCGAAGCAGCTGACGTGTTCATGGAATCCCAACGTCATAAATCAAAATCCTATCCAGATTATTCGGTCAATGCTGTGACTCCATTCATCCCTACCAGGGCAAGTGATCCCCAACCTAGGAAAGAAGACCACATTTCACACAATGATTTGGCCCAAATAAACAATCGACTAAGTGAGATGTTCCAGAAGTTGGAGGCCCTCACATATCAAGTAAATCAATTAGATCTACGGATGTCTCGTAGTGATAATGGTTGGGACAGAGGTCGCTCTCCTGGCTGGGACAGAGGTCGGTCTAACCGTCGTCGATCACCTTCAGGATTTAGAAAGGATGGACCCCTTTGCTACTACCATTTCACATTCCGTGAAATGGCTAGCAGGTGCCAAGGAGGCACTTGCAAAATGGCTCATTTGTTGGCACAAGCGCCATCACAAAACAATGCTGGACCTACTTCCCTACCTTCGCAGGGAAACTAAGTATAGGGGTGGAGTTACGCCCCTGTACAAAGAAAGTGCGTTTTAATCCAGTGGTAACTCGTAAAATTTGTAAGTACAAAAGTAGTTTTAATAATATAGAACGTATTAGGGAGGACAGCTACCCCCAACCAAATTCGAATAATAATTACAATATAGGTAAAAATGTTGATACAATTTTGCATGCTAATAAAAATAATATCCAGGTTCATGTTCATTCAAGTGAAAATGCTACTAATGGCGTAAAACAATCTGTTATATGCGAGAGAGCTTCTCAGTTGAGTGAAAATGAATCTTGGTATAGGGAAAATTTGATTTCCTCCGATATTAGTGTTAAGGGTAAGGATATGCATTATCAAGGTAGCGAAAAAGTCAGTTATAGGGCTGGAATCTTTAATTCCAAGCCAAAATACTGCGATGCGGGTTGAAAATGCAGATTCTTGCAATGGGTCAGTGCTTCCCAAAGTTTTAAATGTAAACGAATGTAAAAATTTTGCAATTAATTGTCTCCTTCGTATATATGACGCTAATTCTAAGCAATTATTTTTGTTAGATACGGGGAGTTCATTTTCTATTTTAAAGGCTTCTGCAGAACAAAAGAAAGATCCTATTGGCTTTCTTACAGCTGCTAATGGAAGTCAGATTAACATTTATGATTGTATAACTAAAAAATTAAATTTCCTGCTAAAAAGGGACTATGAGCATATATTTTTAATCGCTGATGTAATTGATAATATTTTAGGGATAGATTTTTTTTACTAAATATAAATTTAACCTAGATTTTAGCTCAAATATTATAATTGATGCCACAACTGGTCTATCATGTAAAGTCATTCAAGGGAATGATTCTGAAGCACTACCCATAACAAATGATTTTAATTATATAAATTTAACTCTTTCTCCTAAACTCCCTTCTGCGCCTTCTCTTTATACTTCTCTATTAGGTGAATATAAAATGTTGTTTGATGATTTATATAAAATTTTAGAAAATGTTAATATAATAATATTAATTATAATAATAGTATCCCTGGGGGTAGCTATCAGAACAATGCCTCCTACAAGTGTAATAAAAATAGAAATGAAATTAGTGTGAATAAAAGTGATATTAATAATGAAAATGAATTTAATAATACAAGTGAAATAGGCTTTACAAAATTTCCTCTTTCCCCCGCTGAACAAAATTCCTTAAATGAATTAATTCCTTATAAATTTAAAGTTACGGGTTCCCCAATAAACATTAAAAGTCGCAGAATCTCTACTAGTTTATATGATAAGGCCAAAGAAGAGATAGGCAGGTTAGTAAATGCTGGGGTACTTTCTCCCTCGCACTCACCTTGGGGATTTCCGATTTCGGTACTTTCTAAACCTAGTGGTGGAGTCCGAATAGTAGCCGATCTGAGATTACTGAACAAACGAGCTGTTCGAGACAATTTCAGTCTCCCTAACTTAAATGACTTTACGAACTTACTTCACGGGTGTAAAGTATTTTCTGTTTTAGACTTAAAAAAGGCATTTTATAACCTTAAAGTCCACCCTGATTGTCGAAAGTTCTTAACTATAAATACTCCTTTTGGCAGTTTCTCATATAATAGTATTGTAGAAGGCTTCCATTCCAGTCCCACTAGTTTTACAAAATACATATCTTTAATTCTTTCTAAAATCCCTAACATTTTTATATATATTGATGATATCCTCATCGCCACTCCTACTCATGATGAACACATGAAGATTTTAGAAATGGTACTAGACCGGTTGAAATCTTTTAATTTGAGACTTAGTGCTGATAAGTGCCAAATTGGACAGTCTCGGGTTACATATTTAGGTTTTGATGTGTCCGAAGGCTCCATGCTCCCTAATGAGGATAAAACCACTGCTATTATGAATATCCCAAAACCCAAGACTATCAAAGATTTACGTTCTTTCATAGGCAGTCTAAACTATTTTCGCTCTTCTCTTCCTGGTATTTCTGAAATTATTTCTCCTCTTCTTTCTTTTCTCAAAGGTGCACCATACTCTCAACGCAGAGTAAAATGGAATCCTTGAGGCAGAAGAAGCCTTTAATATGGCCAAATTGGCCCTCAAAAATGCTATACCTTTGGGTTTTCCTTCTAATAATGCTCAAATATCTGTTTTCACTGATGCTAGTCAGACAGCCTTGGCAGGTGTGGTAGTTTCTACAGAAAATGAAAAAACAGTTCCGCTTGGATTTTACAGTTATCGATTGAATCATACTGAAATTGGTTATAGTATATATAGCAAGGAACTCCTTGCCTTGGTTAAAACAATTAAGAAATTTTCCCACATATAGTAGAAGCAAGGAAGGTAGATGTGTTTTGTGACAATCTTTCAGTCACACAGT